>WOVY01002281.1:0-75250 GCA_013436015.1 Rhipicephalus annulatus | reverse complement strand
TATGGCGCGTGTCATTGGTTGAAGGCAATCGTTCGATTTAGTGCGGCGACGTACGCCTATGGGGAGCGATGTAATAAAATCGAGTGGGCAAAATGTACAGAGGATTCATGGTTTACCAGGTTTACCTCCGGAGCTTCCCCCCACTCATCATCATTCACTTCGTGGATATGGCGGAATTTTTGTATTCTCTTTCTATGGTGTGCCTGATGTTTATTCACTCATGTTCTTACCGATGAAATGGGCACACGGGAGAGGTTTTGCTACATGATTCATTTCATTACAATAAAATTGGCATATCCCACGTACAGTGGGAATCGATGATATGCGAAGCATGCACGAATGAGAATGTTGATATGTCTCTTTAAAATCAGCACAACGTTACGAGGTGGGAGTAAATGATGCCGTACATGACTTCCGTGTCATGATTATCTTGTTTGGATGTGTCGTTTACCTTCGTTATCTGTTCACGTCGCATGATACCAAATTTAGTATATGTGAAGCTAGCGAAACGACCGCGAACACGCTGTGAGCGTGGTATGTTATCATGTTCTTACACGACACACGTGTCAGAATAATCATGCTTGCACCTGTCATTATACTTTCGTCATTCATTGACGTCACGTAACACCAATTTGTTATATGTGAAGCTCAAAATGGCCGTGAGCGCATCATGAAGGGCTCAGTATACTCCCATGTAGCGTACACGCTCGAGCACACTGGGCACAGCGACGCTTCGTTAGAAAAACGCGAGCACTGTATAGTCTGATGCCAGGCGCGGCTATCGTGCGTCGGCGCCGCCCGACGGCAACTGGCGTGAATACGACATGCTGCATTTAGTGCCGATGCGTTACCAAGACAACACTGCGTCTCCCTCTTTTTCATTATGGAGGGATGCCGGACGCGCTAAACGCGCATGCGCCAAAGCAACGAGGCGCGCCTGCGAGTATATGGCAGGACCGGCGCCTGGCGTGGCAACGCCAGCGTGACGCGACGAAATAAATGCCGGAGAGCACGCGCACCGCGTCACGTCAAAATGTATTGTCGCCTTGACTTAGGCATGTAGTCATGCTCTCACATGACACGCATGTCATGATTATCATGTTTGCACCAGTCACATATCTTCGTCATCCATTGGCTTCAAAGTAAACCAAACTTGGCATATGTGAAGCTAGCAAAACGGCCGCGAGCGCATCATCACTGTGGCATGTAGTCATGCTGTTACATGACACGCATGTCGTGATTATCATGTTTGGATGTGTCATTTACCTATGTTGTCCGTTCGCGTCGCGTAATACCGAGTTTGGTACATGTGAAGCTAGCGAAACAGCCGCGAGCGCATCATGAGTGTAGCATGTGGTCATGTTGTTACATGACATGCATGTCATGTTTATCATTCTTTCACCAGTATCATATCTTCTTCATCCATTCACGTCTCGTAATGCCAAATTTGGTATATGTGACGCTTCCGAAACGGCCGCGAGCACACCATGAGCGTGGCATGTAGTCATGTTGTTACATGACACGCGTGTCATGATTTTCATGTTAAGTATGTCGCTTGTGTTCGCCATGCAATCATACTATACGATACCAGTTTTTCAACATGTCATGTTAACGAAACCACCGCAACTGCTACAAGACCATGAAATGTAAATCATGACGTTCATGACATACATGTCATGATTTTCATGTTATGACCAGTCAAATATGTTTTTCATACAGTCATGTTATGCCATACCAACTTTGGTATTGATACCATTATCGAAACGGCCAGGAGAGCTAAAAGTCGTAGGCGGCTAGATAGATAGATACGCTGAAAGTCGCCGAAGGTCGCTAAAAAATGAGGAAGGAAATGGGAGGAAAAGAATGCCAGGAGGTTAACAGCCTATAGGCAGCCGGTTTGCAACCCTGCGCATGGGAGGGGGGTGTTGGAGATGAAAGATAAGAGCAGAGAGGGAAGAAGGATAAACATTACGTACCGCCTTCCAAGTGTGATAACCAATGGAAACTAACAACTGATAATGCTGCGTATTGTCTAAAGCTGAAATGTTAAATTGGATGTGCTGATTGTGTTGTAAATGAATGTTGGGTTATTTATGTAATGGTTATTCCGTTTTTATTCTTTCATACTTGTTTTGTAATGAATATTTTTGTATGTATTTCAGAGTTGTCATTCTATTATTTGCTGTCATGGGCTACATGCTGTTTCTTCTTTTGTATTGTCGCTTTCCGCTGCCTGTAATTTTTGTATTTTTTTTAAACTTGTAGTTAGATTTTTGTTTCTGGGTGGAGGGGCCAGTCAAGCTGTGAAATGCAGCTTTTTTCCCTTCGCACCAAACCACGTATACGAGTGTATTTTTCTTGTACTTGTCACGTGGTTAACTAAACTCAAACTCAAATCTCAAAACTTCGGCAGCCCACGCGCTCACACTCAGTCATAGTCCCAGTCTTGTCTTTCGCGGTGTGTGACATTGCTGTTGCAGCCGCTTTGTTCAAGTCCGTGTCGCGTAGGAATTTTTAACAGAGCTTTGTCGCCTTCTGTTGCAATGTCTTCTCTCGGGCACTTGACAGAATAGTGTCCACAGACATTTGGCTGTGTCGATGCGCGCAAATATGGATGCCAGTGACTGTCTCTGGATGGGCATACAGCGGACAGTCACACAGGGATGTGGTGTAGCGTCTCTCTTCTTCGCAATGACAGGCATCGCAGAGAGCGTTGTCGGCCATTCCTATGACAAAGGAGTAAGATTTTGTAAATGCCACTCCTAGCCATAAGCGATGACAGAAGGGTGGCTTCTCTTCGGTCCGGAGCCCAGTGGGCATGCGGAGAGCCATCAAAAAGGACAGGTGTTGTTGACGATTCGTCTCGTTGCTTGGAGGGCACCACAGTAAAAACTGATTTCACGCGCAAGTCGTCGAAGATTACTGGCAAGCATCACTCCGCGAAAGGGGTATGGATTCTTCTCGTGTTTCTTCAAGAGCTGCCCGCCCTGCAGTATCGGCATGTTCGTACCTATGGTGCCGCAGTGACCTTGGCAGCTGAAACGTCACATTATCCCCTTTCTCTGTGAAGTGGGGAGGAGGCATCGAATTTTGAAAACAAGCTGTTTGTTACGGACCGCGACGTATTGCTGAGAGCACAGATTGTAGGGCAGCCCTTGAGTAGCTGAAAATCGACCATTGTTGCGGTGGTTCCTGATTGACCACACAAAGTGCAGCACGCGAAGCAGCTAGTTCCGCTGTGTAGATGCCGTGGAGTGGTCAGTCCTAAAGCTGATGGAAACACCTCTTGCTGGGACAACTACTGCAATGCTTCGCATTAATATTGTGAGATGAGCAATGCGTGCGAGTGGGCGTGTCCACCCTCTCTATATCTAAAGTTTATTGGATCTTGTAATACCACTCAAGTCTCGTGATGCTTTTCAGGTCGCGTGCAGTAGTTTATTCCTGTTTTAGGCCCGTAAGTTATTACTGAAATATTTTGAATTTTCTGCTTGGAGCTTTTCGGCATTGTGATTGCCGTGCATGTGTTACAAATGACTAACGATAATTGCGAATCAACCTAACCTTATTTTTTGGTCAATGAGAGAAGCATAGTGGGAGGGGTGGCTTTATTGTTCGTCCCCTAATTCCGCGTTTTCACCGGACCGCCTAACATTATCTTTGTTTTCTTCGGGCCCCTCTTTAGTTTGTTTTCTTTCGGGCCCCTCATACTTTAACGTGTATTTCTTTTACATCTCCAAATTATTTTTTTTCGTGAATCATCGCCGGCATTACTAAAAAGCGCGATATTGTCCGCAGAACTCAATAACAAAGATATTATACGTTTAAGCCTTATTATTTTGTTTTCGTTTCTACTTCTTTATAATTATGAAAGTGCCGCGAATCCTATACAAGAGATTCTAACTCTTTGAGCGCATTACCGATCATGATTTTCTTGCTTTTCTTGAGGACTACTGAGGTTATGGGGTCGTTTAAAAGCACGTAATAAACTTTTACGTAGCATAGGCTACTACGAATATGAGTATTGCTGATGACACTTTCTTTTATCCTATTCGTACTTATTCGTACTATTCGTGTTTCTTTATATGTTGATTTTTTCAATTTGTCTGGGGCAGCACAATGTACGAAACTTTTTTACTAGGGGGAAGGGGGAGCAGGTGTTTAACCATACTTCATTATGTTCATACGTGTAGTTTGTATGTGTGCGCGTACATAAACACATGCATCCACGCACTCCTGCCTAGGCCAGGCGTCCGTACAATTTCGCAGCTATAGTTAGTTTCGATAGTAATGAGGTGTTCATAGCACTACCATGGTTCTATGCTTGAGAGAACTGAAAGATGTAGCTTTATAATTTATCATCCCGAAACGGTGATAGCATCTTTTTCACACCAAGAAAAGTGTTGAGGCTTGATAAGGACAAAAAACAACAGTACTTTCAATGTAATTATTTCATTTTTCGTTCTTTGTTTTGATTATCTCCACAGTGAATATAACATTATATTGTGCATGCATATACGTACCTTGTATTGTTATGATCTTGACATCTGCATTCGTTTGTAGGTAAAGTTTGCAGATTTGCACAGCATAATTTTTTTACATTTTAATCGGGACATGCACATGCGTTTCACACATTGTAATGAGGTGTTTGTGTTATTAAAGAAAACTTATTTCTTATTGATTTATGAAGAGCCCACAATAAGTATCCAAAGATGTTTATATTTGTAGACACATTACAAAATATATCATAAGATTGATTTGCAGCGCATGTTTGATTACAAATGAACTGCGTCGTATTTTGCAGGTATGTTTCTTGCTATAGGCCACCACTCTATCAATGACAGGAATATTTCACTTTTCTCAGAATATATTATAGGCTCAATACTTTCGTAGTATTTTACATGACTCAATTCTACAAATGGACTACGAATTGAGTACCAATTGTATTATTACAAATTGACTACAAGTTTGGTTAGTGTGATTCGGATTGTGGTGGCAGCTATAAAACTCCGACGACAGAAAGACTCATGAAAACATACGATTGACGACATCACTGCCGTCTATTCCTATATTTGCTCGAGTACAAGTGTTTGCTCAGTATTATACACTGCACCGCGATTCAGAAGCACAGCCTCAGAGGGACGGGACTTGGACAATGTCGGTAAAAGAAGTTTACATAGTTCCCACGCTGAGCGTTAACACCTTTACATTTAGGATATTCTGTGTGCCAAGAGTTTTACTAAGCACACAGTGCTCTAGCAGATGCCTCAAGGCCTTCAACGTGCACTTCGGTGACGTTCAGAATGGTAACTATATGTGAATGAGGTGGTTCTGACCCCCACCAGATTTTTTTGTAATGCTTTAGCTTTTCGGGTGCTACAAAAGTATCTCCGCGCTTTCAGATCGACCAACGTTACCAAAGTTAGCCAATTTACAAAAACCCAGGCGGGTATGCTTGAATTCGTTCACTTATTTTTTCGTGGTATCAACTTCCAAGACAAGCACGCTCCATGAATGACGATGGCACGAACGCAGACCAAAGCAGCAACTCAATTACACAAAGTATAAATCTGCTACTTCAGGTGCTTATTAGCAAAGCAAAACTCATGCAGATATTGAGACACACACACACACACACACACACACACACACACACATATATATATATATATATATATATATATATATATATATATATATATATATATATATATATATATATATACGACGTTTAAGTGAATATTCCCAATTCAACAGCAACATTTTAGCAGCCAGCACTACACACTACATTTTTTGTTTATTTTCGCTTTTTTTGGAGGTCATTTATTTGTGGAGTGTGAATTCTATAAGCTTAAATGTGAGCATTTTGGCAGAAATCTGTCGGGCTCGGTAGAAGATTTAAGAAGTTGGGAAGTTCGTAGAGGGCCGGGGGTGTGAGGAACGACTTGGTACTTCCTCAAGATCTGTCTGTTTGTCACAAAACATATCCGTGTCTTGTTTTGCCAAAACTGTGTTTCTCCATTTCCAACACGTTTCCGAAGCCGTGAACGTATACAGAGGAGATTGTTCCTAGATAGCGGTTGAAGTTTGTTGGCGTGTTGTAAATGTGTCAGGACACGCGCAAGGACCTCCTTCCGAAATTCCTCTCTGTTTCTAGAACAGAAAAGCTGTAGAAATCGATCATATGGTCGGGCTGCTCAAGGGCTCTGCAAAAGCGCCGCGTTGCACTTCTGCCTTCCTGGCGTCGTTCTAAAGTTGGCGTAATCTTAACGAGTGGGAGCGGAAGTTTATTGCCGCCCGGCAAGGCGCACGTTAGCGCTCAGCGGCTGACTCCCTCGTCAGGAACGCCAGTCCAAGCCTTTCGGCCGCTCCACGGGCTTTCTGAATGCAAACATTCGCTTTTGCCCACGTAGCTGGCTGTACACTCTGAACACGGCAACTTGCAGGCTACTCGCTGGTGTTGCTTCTTCCTTCGGCCGTGGGTAGCAAGCGGGTGAGCATCGAAGCAGGCTTGCGAACCACCTCGACCCCTGATTTTCCGAGAATCGCGGAGAGCTCTTCACTGGCGCCCGGCACATATGGGATGACAATGCGCTTGGCTGGCTTCAACTATTTTTCTGCCAGTGGGGTGACCAGCGAGGGAAGGTTGTCGCGTAGTGTGTCTTTCACGGGTCCCTCTACACGGTACAGTGATCGTTTTCTACCCATAGTGACGCCTGCTTAAATAACAAAAACGCAGGCAAAAAACGGAAAGAAAACAAGAGCTATCTAAATGCACAACGCTGGGTAATATTTTTTTTTCAGTTTGTACCTCTCGAGGGGGCGTCACAAAAGTGTAAAGAGTGAACTTTTTCGTTGATAAATGTAAAACCAGGTTGCCGAGATGTATTAATAAAGGCAAGCTAACTGAAAAAAAAATGTTTGGAGTGATTTATGTTGTTGTATACCATAATTGAAAAAACAAATGCCGTAGGTAAATATTGTGTTACTGTGTTGCTTTCCGGCCCTAAAACTCAGCTGTTCCTCCAGTAGTTCGTCACGTACACCTCAGCACCAAGAATGTAACCCTACCATCTGTGATCAATATTTTAATATGAGCATTTAGTGTGTTCACCTACCTGTACGATGAACAGTTTAAAAAAAAGGCAGGCTTATCAACAGAATGCTATTCTAGTTCCATGATGCATTTTGTTGTCGCTTCCCTTTGTAACATTTACAAACTAGACCACTTCGGGCGCTTTAGCACTGTGCGAAGAAATGCGAATTGTATAGCATTAATATATAAACGATCGTTATTGCTGAGCTTAGGGAAAAAAAAAAGCAGATTTTACTGGCGCACTCGAGAAGACTGTGGAAGCAACGATGCTGGTGGCCTACCCCAATTCCTTTCATTTACTTTACCTCTTCCTCAGTTTTCTTTCTCCCTTCTTGCTACATCAGTCTATCGGCTCGTTATATATATATATATATATATATATATATATATATATATATATATATATATATATATATATATATATATATATATATATATCAATGCTTTGTTTCCGCTTAGCTGACACATGTGTTCCAAGTTCGGAGAGGCCGTCGGGCCAGGTTGGAAATGAAGTTTAAACACTCTGCCGTTGAAAATAAAATGCTACATGTATCAAGCACGTAATTCACCTAAATTTTCATCCTACGCTCTTGTCTAAACTGTGGGAGGATCGAAGCTGTAACACTGTATACGATGGCACCAAACGTGAACATCAGTTTTCTTTCTTCCTGGAAGGAAAATCAAAGCATATTTCTGCCAGTAATGACCTCACGTTAACAACTAATGGAATATTATCAATAAATACCTGTTTTATAGACTAATAAAAAATGTTCTGCATCACTTTTTTTTCTTGGCTACAGCATGATTAGTGTTCCTGTCGTTGCCATGTTTACAAATACATCAGCGAGACCATTGAGTGAAAAGGTGGATTATCATCAATATTTCCCAATATAATATAGAAAATAATTATGGTGCATTCACTCTTCTATCGCAAAATCAAGCTCTGAATTCCGACAACATCCGGGGGCGAGAGGAAGCACTGCGTACTTGAGATGTACACCTAAATAAACAGTGTGGGTTTAAAATTGCTTATAAGTTAAGCATGCTAGCCCTTACATCGTACGCCAAAGACCCCATTCGATAGCTCTTTTATTGGTGCACAGGCCTTCAAACATTTATCAAGAATGCGGAGATCGTTGCACATTCGACTATCTGTTGCATAAAGCAGTTGTAATGTGCGCAATAACGCTATGAAATTTCCTTTCACATGTCGCAATAAAATCTCGCTAAATGAAGTGTTACATGAATAATTTATCTATTACTATTTGTAATATATCAAGGCGATTGAAATGAGCCAAAAACATAAAGACACAATAGTTCTAGGTGTAGCAAATCTTTTGTTAAACACACGATGCTGCGTAATCTGAAGTTGCGAATCTCGTTAAATTAAATGTTGTCAGGTAGTAGTGGAAAAACAATCAGGCACACGCTGTCCCTTGAAGCAGGCATTGTTTGAAGTACAGTTTACGGAACTATGCTGAGTACCCTATAAAATCATTGATTGATATGTGGGGTTTAACGTCCCAAAACCACCATATGATTATGAGAGACGCCGTAGTGGAGGGCTCCGGAAATTTCGACCACCTGGGGTTCTTTAACGTGCACCCAAATCTGAGCACACGGGCCTACAACATTTCCGCCTCCATCGGAAATGCAGCCGCCGCAGCCGGGATTTGAACCCGCGACCTGCGGGTGTCACACATGTCCCGTTTATTTAGGGAGGCGATCGCCGGGCTAATTCCAAGAGCCGAAGTATCGGCCCCCCGAACCGCACCACGAAAGCGTGGACAATTTTGAAGTGGTCCTTTTTGGTGCGCCAGCGGTCGCCGGTCGTGGTCCAAAGAACAAGTCAGAGCCGAGAGTTGATAAACAAACAAATTATATTCTCATTAATGGCAGATCGAAAACAAAACACAAAAATGCACACTCCACAATAGTTGCATACAATATGTCACCAATCAAACCAATCAATCTACGTGCTTCACAATACAATCAGCCACACTTGAAACAACGGACACAGACAACAATACACACTACAATGCAATCGCATGCATTGAACAACCAAGACACTTAAGGACTAAAGAGATAGAAAACCTATTCAGTCCAAAGTCCTTGGAACAAAAGTCTGAATGATACTCTTCCGAGAATCACTCACTCAAAGTCCAGCGTTGTTGTCGTTCCGTAGCTCTCGAAGTTTCTCTTCCAGGAAACCTCGCCGAAGTTTCTCTTCCAGGAAAACTCCCGTCTTCAATAGGCCACTCTCCAAGCTTCAAACTTCTTCGCCGGAAATCCGTCTGCTTCACACACGCAGCTGTTGCCCGCGTCTTCGCTCGATAGCGGTAAACCCACGCTCTTGCCTGTAGCTCGAGCCGTCCCTACGGACCAAAAACTTCGCCGACTACACGGCGGAATTCCTACGCGCTCTGGCGCTCACTTCCGTCTCCTCCTGTTCTGTCACTACGGGCAGAACCTTCGCCGACTACACGGCGGAATTCCTACGCGCTCTGGCGTTAACTTCCGTCACCTCCTGCTTTCTCGTCTCGGCTGCTCGATTAAATACGTTCCGCGCCACCTTCCAGAACGTTCTCTCATTTCGTCGGCGCGACGCGCAGCGAAGGCTGGGGAGAGGCACGAGACGGTTCGACTGCCCTCTCCTGAGGGGATTCACTCGGTCTGACCCCGCCCCGTTCGTTCTGGAAATTTCTAGCGCTTGCCCGGCCGCCGCTGTGGGGTGAGGAGGTTCGTCTGCGAAGCCGTGCTTCTGCGGGGAGAGCGCGCGCCCGGGAGCCTTGGATGTTTGCTTTCTCTTTTTTTTTTCTTTTTACCTCGCGGCGTTTCTGCCGCCCGTTGTCGCAAGGATTTGGCGGCGCGCTCTTTTTTTTTAGCGCTCGTTCTGTGACACTGCCCCCCACTTTAAGAATATTATCTCATAATATTCAAACCACACAAACGAGCGCGAACAGTCACCACACACTCTCAAAGACTGTAACACAATCCGTCGCTCGTGACACGTCACATTCACAATATATCACGCAATACAATCTTACATTGTAGTTCAATTCCACAACACATGAAATATAACCACAGGCACATGAGTACAACACTCCACCACAAATTCCCAATAATACAAATGTACAAAGTTCTCTCATTACAACAATTATACAACACTATACATCACATCATCGCACAGAACACTTTGACTCGCTCGACATACACTTGAGACACAGGATAACAAGAATATTAACACAACATATGGCACTCAGCACTGCCCAACAAATTCTGATTCGATTTCAGCACTTATCCTGTGTGTTTCGAGCTGCGCTTGCGTCCCTTTTTGCGGTGCTCGCTCGATCTCTTCTTGTGCTTCCACGTTCTTTTTCGGCGAGCCCTTTCCAACGACGATATCTGAGGCGTCGTCTCAGCCATCGTTGTCTCTTCCGACACCGTTAACGCGTCATTACATTCGACGGGTCCTGTCTGTTTATTTACCCGCTTGATCATGCCTCTACTTTTTGCCCGGCTGGCCAACACCGTCTCCTTTACACTGTCTGTCGGTTGAGGTCGTGCCGACGTAGGTCCGGTTGCTCGGCCCGTGAACTTATTCGACACGATCGTCTTCTCCTTCGCTGTCTCTTGCGCCGCAGCTTCACCTTGGGCTCTAATGAGATCCGTCACGAGATGCTCCTCCCTTGTATCTCGCGGCCGCTGTGTTGGCGAGGGCTCTATCTTCGGGTCTTCTCCCAAACATTCTGGATCATTCGGCCCTCGTGCCCCGTCGATGTTTCCGATGACAAGGTCATACAGGGGGGTCGTCATGCATAAAGCAGTAACCTTCCCGCTGAAGTACGGAGTTTCAACCTCAATTTCTGCTTCGGGAAGCATCCGAACCGTACGATCAATTAGGCAAACCGGTTTTGTTCTGCCTGTCAACTCACTTTCCCGTAGCAAATTTCTCCGAACGATAACAGTGGAGCTGCCGGTATCTCGTAACACCGTAACTTTTTTGCCCGCAACTTTTCCAGGCCGCGCTGGCATTCCTTTCGTAACACCGGTTGGCTGTTTTGACATTACAGCACCGACAATAGGAATTTTCTCCCCATTTTTCAACTCTACGAATCCATCAGTGACAGCATTATTATTAGATTTCGGTGCCGCTTGAACACAGGATACCTGGTGAGTTTGATTCGCTCCGTTTCGACATGCATCTGCTTTGTGCCCATTCTGACCACACTTAAAACATTTCACTACCGTAGGGCTCGTAAAGATCGTTCGACAGTTTTTCGCGCGATGACCCACTCGGTTGCACAGAAAACATCGCGGAATGCTCTCTGGTGCACGCTTCTTTTCTTCGGGAGCCAATTTCTTCGAATCATCGGGACACTTCTTCTTTACCTTGGCCAAATTAGTGCCACCTTGCGCTTCCAAGAATTGATCAGCCAATTCAAGCATGTCTTCAAGTGAGTCAGCCTTCCTCTCTTTTAAGTACAGCGACAGGCTTGGGTGGCAACTAGTAAGAAATTGTTCTTTAATTAGCAGCTCTCTAAGCTCATCGTACTCCTGTGCTGTCCCTGAAAGTTCAATCCATCTGTCGAAATAGTGGCAAAGTCGGGCAGCATACTGCGTAGCTGTCTCACCGTCAGCTGGCTTTCCTGTCCGAAATCTGTCCCGGAATCCTTCCACAGTGAATCTAAATCGCTTCTACAAAGCAGCTTTCACCTTTGCATAGTTGGCTGCATCGGTCGGCGTCAGCCTACCGTACACACTGAGCGCTTCACCACTCAATCAGGTACTCAAAGCAGTTGCCCATTGCTGTTCCGGCCAATTCTGGCTCCTCGCAATCGTCTCAAATCTGTGGAGGTACGCGTCTAGGTCGTCCTTCCTTTCATCAAACGCTACGAGCAGCTTGCTTGGGTTCAAGCGGAAGCCGTGATCTTCCCGTTCGCTGCTTTCAACTCTAGTTTGGACAGGAGTTTCACTTCGCTGTTGCAAACGGAGCCGCTCGAGTTCCATCTCGTGCTGACGCTGCCGTTCCCTTTCCTCTCTTTCTTCTTTCAGCTGTCGCTCCCTCGCTTCTCTTTCTTCTCTCGCCCTTTCGGCTGCCAACTTCTCTCTCTCCAGCTCCAACTTCAATTGCTGCTCTCTTTCTTCCTTCGCCCTTTCAGCGGCCAGCCTTTCTCTCTCTAACTCAGCTGCCTTTTCTTCCTTGGCCCTCTCTGCCGCCAACCTCTCTCTCTCCACCTCAGCTTCTTTTTCCGCTTTGGCTCTTTCGACCGCCAACCTCTCTTTTTCCAGCTCGGCTGCTTTTTCTTCTTTTTCCCTCTGGGTGACCCACTTCCGTAGTTCGGCGCCAGAAAGACCCATCTTTTCACCCAGAGCAACTAACTTTTCGAGATCCATGGTGTCTCGCAACTCTCAAATAAAACCTTGCCGCGTGCAAAAAGTATCTGCCTAAATCAGTCTATCGGAGCACTCCCCTGCACTCGTTAACGAGAACACTGAACAACACACAAAATCGTTCCGATAGCAGTATCAACAACTCGAGGCTCTTTCTCACTACTTTGGACACACTGGGCACCAAAAGGTCCTGTCGCGGACGCCAGATTAATTGTCACACATGTCCCGTTTATTTAGGGAGGCGATCGCCGGGCTAATTCCAAGAGCCGAAGTATCGGCCCCCCGAACCGCACCACGAAAGCGTGGACAATTTTGAAGTGGTCCTTTTTGGTGCGCCAGCGGTCGCCGGTCGTGGTCCAAAGAACAAGTCAGAGCCGAGAGTTGATAAACAAACAAATTATATTCTCATTAATGGCAGATCGAAAACGAAACACAAAAATGCACACTCCACAATAGTTGCATACAATATGTCACCATTCAAACCAATCAATCTACGTGCTTCACAATACAATCAGCCACACTTGAAACAACGGACACAGACAACAATACACACTACAATGCAATCGCATGCATTGAACAACCAAGACACTTAAGGACTAAAGAGATAGAAAACCTATTCAGTCCAAAGTCCTTGGAACAAAAGTCTGAATGATACTCTTCCGAGAATCACTTACTCAAAGTCCAGCGTTGTTGTCGTTCCGTAGCCCTCGAAGTTTCTCTTCCAGGAAACCTCGCCGGAGTTTCTCTTCCAGGAAAACTCCCGTCTTCAATAGGCCACTCTCCAAGCTTCAAACTTCTTCGCCGGAAATCCGTCTGCTTCACACACGCAGCTGTTGCCCGCGTCTTCGCTCGATAGCGGTAAACCCACGCTCTTGCCTGTAGCTCGAGCCGTCCTTACGGACCAAAAACTTCGCCGACTACACGGCGGAATTCCTACGCGCTCTGGCGCTCACTTTCGTCTCCTCCTGTTCTGTCACTACGGGCAGAACCTTCGCCGACTACACGGCGGAATTCCTACGCGCTCTGGCGTTAACTTCCCTCACCTCCTGCTTTCTCGTCTCGGCTGCTCGATTAAATACGTTCCGCGCCACCTTCCAGAACGTTCTCTCATTTCGTCGGCGCGACGCGCAGCGAAGGCTGGGGAGAGGCACGAGACGGTTCGACTGCCCTCTCCTGAGGGTGATTCACTCGGTCTGACCCCGCCCCGTTCGTTCTGGAAATTTCTAGCGCTTGCCCGGCCGCCGCTGTGGGGTGAGGAGGTTCGTCTGCGAAGCCGTGCTTCTGCGGGGAGAGCGCGCGCCCGGGAGCCTTGGATGTTTGCTTTCTCTTTTTTTTTCTTTTTACCTCGCGGCGTTTCTGCCGCCCGTTGTCGCAAGGATTTGGCGGCGCGCTCTTTTTTTTTAGCGCTCGTTCTGTGACAGCGGGTCAGCAGCCGAGTACCTTAGCCACTAGACCACCGCGGCGGGGCACCCTATAAAATCAGACACATGCAATGAGATGCCAGCAAATGAGAGGTTAACACTAAATTACAAAAAGTTCTACAAAAGCCGCTACTTCAGCTTACACTGTGCTGTCGGTCCCGAGCATCTGGTGTTATTTTCCCAATGGAACTATACTTAGCTCTTTACGCACATTGACGCAAAGAATAAGCGCTACGAAGAAATAAGAAAGTGAAAGAGCTTCCGCAAAGGATAACCGAACAGTACAATCTCGGGGCGTTTACTATGTAGTTAACAAGCACATTCCTTTCCTGCCCCTTAACTAATGTATTGAACACATTATTTATTATTACTGTTTATTTACAGTTACTGCAATCACCATTTGGTGATTTCAGCAGGGTGGTGCATATACTTAGTCACTGACAAAAACATGACGGTAAAAGTGATGAATAAAAGTAAGCAGAGCTACAGTCAGAACTAAAACCACTTTGGTAGCTTCTGTAAGAGTCGAGTAAGATGTTTTTAGGTGTAGTTCACCCTTCAGCTCCACCTATTTATCGGCCACTAGAAGTAATTGCGTAATCTACGCGAAACTGCGTTGAAGTATACAAAAGTATTTCAAGACATATCTTTGCACCATTGAAATCATTTAAACTGTATGAGTTCTGTCAAGTTTTTTCGATACGTTGTTGCAAAAATGTAGTTTTTCTAATAAAAACTTTGCTGGCAATGCGAAAATTACCTATGTCCAGTACACTCACACCAAGATGCAATTGGTGCACATCGTGCTCAATTTAGAAGGAAAAAAGAAAACAAGAGGTGGCTTGACGTGACACTCTTCAAGCCCAGTCATAAAAATAAAACTGGGGCATGCTGGGAATATATCAACAGCATGAAGGATGAAGAGGATCAGCGAAGAGGATCAACTTTTTCTCGGGACAAAACAAACCCCGCTTGTGTTTTATAAGACTAACAACCTAACAAGGCCAAAAGCAGCGCTCTATCTAAGAGAATAGCAGAATATGTGTACCTATTTGTTCAACAAATTAATCCCAGTGCCCAATATACTGGACATGCTTCTCCTGTGAAAATCGTTCTACTAACATCTTTCTTAACTTTTTGCGTGCTTTTCAATAGCCTAGTAGCTAAAAAAACAAGATTAAAAACATTGTTCTGCCCTACAGAAAGTTTGGGTCGGAAAGTAATATGGCTTAGCCACAAATTAAGTATTGAACCTGATATTATGATTACAATAGATTACCTACGACGAGAAAAAAACTAAAGAATGTAATGCAGTTGGTCCTAGCTTCTTCGTATATAAATTATCTATGACTATATCAAAACTGTGAGGACTCGAATTCAACCAGGGCAAGAAAAAAAAGAAGTCCTCAGTCTGAAAAATTGTTCATGGCCGGTCCGGAACCTGTTCGCGTACTCTACACAGGCCGGCTCTTAAACGGCGTGAGTAAGAATGCACTGACAGCGGGTCGCTATTCTTTGGTTCCCGCAATGAGGGGCGGGCGAGAACAGGTTGAAGAGCGAGGCCACTTCCGTAGGGAACTCGTCAGCACCGTGGTAGGAGGCGAAAAGAGGGAACGAGGGGGAGGGTTCAACTTCATGCGGCACGTGGTGGACGTTTAACGAACTAGCCCCTCGTGGTCTGGAATCCTGGCCTCGTGTACGGACGAACGATTCGCCCCACGAATCATCATTTTGTCCGTGTATATGCTGTGAAAACCACTAACGCTATCTATTGTGCAACTCATCAAGTGGCTACATAATACTAGTACGACTACAGAGGAGGGAACGACCCACGGCCTCAGGAGCTTTGCCCCTAAATGATTTTTGAAGTTCCAAGTTTCTCTTTGCCATTTGGTCATACGGCAGCCGACGCCTCGAAGTTCCCCACTGCCGCTGATGGGAAAATTCAACAATTATTTTATTCTCTGAAATAGAAATTGTAATGATAAATTTTGTCACATACAAAGAACTGTTTATTTTCTTTCAATTTAAGTAAAAGTTTATTTTTAATTGGACCACCACATGGTGCAAATTGCGCCTCAATACGGACAAAAATGACAATTCTTTGAAATGAGTGATGTTTTCTCGTAGAGGTTAACAGCTTAAGATGTCTAAAAATAATTTTTCATCAAAATATCTTTTCTGTGAAGTAAGTAGTCACAGCTCAGATATTCATACACAGTGCAGTATCGCGATGAGAAAATGCAAACATAACACACTTTGGCGAAATCCGTGCAGACGTATGTGGCCGAAAATTTGTATTAATATTGCCGAGTTTCAAACACCTTACATAAGCCCCGTTACTTATCATGTACCAAACTTGGTATAAAAAGAAGCGGTACTTGTAAAATATTTTTTTTCACAAACAACACCCAAACAACACTATGGTAAGTTTGAAAGGCAACCACGTGACCGAAAACTTTTTTCTCCGAAATATTCAAGCAGTTCACTGCTTTCAGTGCAATTAAATCAGCACGATTTTTTTTTTCAAACACATTTGCCATAGCCGCAAAATTGTCTGGGAAATTTTGAATAAAGTGACCCTGTTACCTTCACTTTATGACCATTGCATACTGCTAAATTAGGGCCATTTGTTTCAATCATGCTGGCAGGCTGAGAAAGCATAACTCCTTCCCGATGCAGCGTAGGCTGTTCAGTGGCTGTGCGTGTTGTGCTCCCAGATAAATATGCTGCCCAGTTTTACATTTTGGCTGCAACACATGCTTAGATACCATGCAGTATGTATAACATTAAAGTGTTTTGTGCAACACAAAAACTAATAATACGCTTCACAGCGAAAATACCTTTAACATCTGAAGTACTTAGCGAGCCGATGGCAATAAAACTCTGAATACCAAGAATATTTTAAAAGTTACACATAAAGGAAACAATCTGAATAAAATGTGCTCGAACGTTAGCAGTTTTGTTCAAACAAGCGTTTGCACTGTTCAAGTAGGCAATTCGACCACACACAAACACGAAAGGTATGTTCAAACAAAAGTCCAGCTTCAGTGCTCGATCCGCTACACAGGCACGGCTGTCGGCAGTTTCACGCTACGTTGCGGGTGAACAAAAATACCGGGGAAGACAAATTTAACGAAATTTAATGTATTAGCAAGTAGGCAAACTTCGCGTGGCGCACCTAACGCGAAGCAATATGCTGTGTTGTCAGCTGATGCATCAACCCGAGTTATTACGGTAGTGTTGCCGCACAAAACGAAAAAGAACCGAAAAGAACGACATGGACGCCACGCCCTTGTTTTCCGTTTTCGGTCTTTTTGTGCAATAAGAAAAAAAGCGAGTAAATGAACTACCAACATGCCCAAGCATATACGTCTTAGATACAGTTGATGCTTAGAGCTAACAGGCGCCGTCCCCACACATGTATTAATTAGTAAACTAAAATTTATGTGCATAACGAGCGCGCCCTGTTAAAAATGGCTGCCATCAAAGGGCACCGCAAAAATCTGTTCAATTTCTTCGCTGAACCTCGGCGGCGCACGCTCGCTCTGCTTTGTACTACAAACAATCTAAACAAACAAAAAAAGCTTGCCCACATCACACTTCGCCATCATCCCCGTGAAACAGTTCAGACAATCATTCTCGCAAAGTAAACAAATGCTGATTTGTCATCAACTAGTTGAAAACAAAATTGTTTGAAGGCGTTATTCTCGTGCTCACGCAGTTAACAAAGCGCTGAACGGAATAACGTGAGAGCGGTACTCACTATTACACTTCGAGTTCTCCACAATATGAATCCACAGGTCCAGTCTTCAGGATGGTGCACCTTCGAAATAATCAGCACTGACAGAGCACACAGGTCGAGCACAGAGCGCAGGCACATTTCAAACTAAACACTGACTAATAAACTCTACCGGTCGAGAAGCCCCGCGCACACACACGGGAGGGTTTTTCGCCAGCGCACGCAGTGACGTGGAAGACGATGTCGGTCCCTTTCCCACCCTGTGCGCCCGGCGCGCAGCAATACCGGGCAGCCAAGGTTGTCTAGGCGACGAGACTTGATGGCGCCTTGTGGCGCTCTCAGACCGGCTAGATGCGGTTTGACGCCAGCTTCGGCCCTCTGCTGATAGCACGGGCGCTGCTTTTTTTTTTTCGCTGCAGTGATTTATTGCGTTATACTCATTCTTCAACAGTGCATCTGAATCGCAGTGAACATTGTGACGGTGCAGTGCGGCCAGCACGAGCTACTAGTCAGAACGCGCATCTGTAATATTCGGCAGCAATATTTAGCGCACCTTCACCAACCTAATGTAATGAATTTTGGTAAAAAAGCTAAGCTGATGCTTTTTTCTTAGCTCTATGGGTGTTTAGGGACTTCCCATTCAGGGTCACGCAGGCGATATTTTATCAGCACTTTCATTTCAATAAAGACATTGCAATATTTCATGCATTGGCCGTCACACTATTCGATGAGAACATATTGCCACGTTCGTACTGCTAGGAAGACGAAGACGACAGCGCATGCGCGAATCTGCACGCTTTTATGCAGCAAGCAGTAACAAGAGAGAAGAGGCACGCTCTGGCGCGCAGTAAATAATAATACTGACCTGCTGCTACTTTCTCCACCTGTTAATTACTACTTCTGTCTTCACGTCGCGGCAATACATTTGTACTTAGCTGCAGTCCTTGGAACAAGACCACGGCTAAAAAGATTTCAATGTTGTTTTCTCACTACCTACAAAGTCAAGGCTTTGACCGAAGCACGTCTTCTGGGGAAGTTACATAAATTAAAAGAAGGGGATCCACAAAAAAACGGAGAGAGAGAGAGAGAGAGAGAACTAGAGAATGCGTTTCGGCTCCCCTGAGGAGAGCTTTGTTCGCAATTTAGTCAACAAGGCTCCCGTCATTGTGAGCAAGGCTGCGTCAAGGTCACCAAAATGTCCTTATTCTGCATTTTTCTTTATGGTCGGTGTCCTCTTCCTAATTTCCATGACGCACTTTTAAGGACACTGTGAAGAGGAACATTCACTGCAGTAATTAAATAAAACGTGCCTGCTAAAAATACATGAAGTCAATGTTCGTTTTTAAGGAACCTGATGGCCTGCTGACGTGAAGGTTATGGCTAAACAACTGTGCTGTTGTTTGTTTTTTGTTTTGCAGGTGGCGGACGTTTTATCTCCAGCTTTAAAAGCTTCCATCTTATGGGGGACGGGGGGAGGGGGGGAGTGTTCTATGCATGGCTTCACCAATGTGCGCAACAGTACCTTGTTCAGGTAAATCAGTGCACTTTGTGACTGTTGAATTATCACGCAAATTACACAGATGAAAGAAACAGGTACAGGAGAATTGACCCTTACTCTATTGATTAAGTGGCACTCCTATTGTATCTTCCATCTTATAGTAGTTTGCGTGCTTTATCGATGAAAACTACGTATCGGTCACATTACTTCCTGCTTCGAATCATTACTAGACTCGCAAGCAGCTAGCAGTAGGAACCTTGCTGGTATCAAGATGGTTAATGTATACTAACAGTATAAGCAAAACGGCCAGAAAATGTCGTGCATTTGTAGCCTTGTATACGCACGTGTCCTCAGATTTGTGTGCACGTTAAAGAACCCCAGGTGGTTGAAATTTCCGGCGCCCTCCACTACAGCGTCTCTCATAATCGTATGGTGGTTTTTGGACGTTAAACCCCACATATCAATAAATCATTTGTAGCTTTGTTCATTACAACCCAAATATAAGGGTGTAAATGGGGTGTTTTGAGGGTGTTTTATTCACACCTCCCATTTTAAATATTGGGTGTAAAGACAGTGTTCATATGGGTGCTTTTGATGGGTACACCCGTTTTACACCTTTCAGGGTGTAATTTTTAGAGTGTGCATTTCATTCCTTATTACCTTTTCCTGTGCCGACCTAATGAGGTTTCCTCATAAAAATAAACAGTTAAAGGCCAGCACTTTTCTCGTAACTTTTAAATGCGAAGCATTTCTTGGCGAAATACTTCGGCAACTTTGAGCGTATCTATCTATCCATCCATCTATCTATCTATCTATTCATCTATCTATCTATCCATCCATTCATCCATCTATCTATCTATTTATCCATCCATTCATCTATCTATCTATCCATCTATCTATCTATCTATCTATCTATCTAGCCGCCTACGACTTTTAGCTCTCCTGGCGGTTTCGATAATGGTATCAATACCAAACTTGGTATGGCATAACATGACAGTATGAAGAACATACTTCACTTATCATAACATGAAAATCATGACATGTATGTTATGATTTACATTTCATGGTTCTGCAGCTCTTGCGGTGGTTTCGTTCACGTGGAATGTGTCAAAACTGGTATGGTATTACATGATTCAATGGCGAACGCAAGCGACAGACCCTAACATGAAAATTATGACATGCTTGTCATGTAACATGACTACGTTCCACGCTCATGATGCGCTCACGTCACATATACTAAATGTGGTATCACGGTACGTAAATGTATGACGAAAGTATGTGACTCGTGCAAACATGATAATCATGAGATTCGTGTCATGTAATAGCATAACTACGTGCCACGCTCATGATGCGCTGGCGGTAGTTTCGGTAGATTCACCTATGCTAAACTTGGTATTACGGGACGTGAATGGATGACGAAGGTAATATACTGGTGGAAACATAATAAACAAGACATGCGTGTCATGTAACAACGTGACTACACGCTACGCCCATGACTACATGCTACGCTGACGCTCACAGCCGTTTTGATAGCTTCACATGTACCAAACTCGGTATTACGGACCGCCAATGGATGACGAAAGTACGTGACTGGTGCAAATATGATAATCATGAGATGTGTGCCATGTGAAAACATGACTACATACCACAGTCCAGACGCCAATACATTTATTTCTACGTGACGCGTTGCGCGTGCTCGCCGGCGTTTATTTCGTCGCGTCACGCCGGCGTTGCCACGCCTGGCAATGGTCGTGCCATATACTCGCAGGCGCGCTACGTTGATTTGACGCATGCGCATTTCAGCACGTCCGGCATCCCTCCGTCGCGAAAAGAGGGAGACGCAGTGTTGTCTGGGGAACGCATCGGCGCGAAATGCAGCATGTCGCATTTCGCGCCGGTTGCTGTCAGGCCGCGCCGACGAACCCTGTTCGTGCCTGGCGTCAGACTAAGTACTCGCGTTTTGCTAACGTAACGTCTCTGTGCCCAGCTTGCGCGTGTGTCAACGCTACATTGGAGTGTAACGGGCCCTTCATGATGCGCTTGTGGCCGTTTTGCTAGCTCCACGTATACCACAATTGGTGTTACGTGCCGTCAATGGATGACGAAATATATGGCTGGGGCAAACATGATAATCCCGATACGCGTTTCATGTATAGGAACATGACAACATACCACGCTCATAGCGTGCTTGTGGCCGTTTCGCTAGTTCCACATATACTAAATCTGGTGTCACGTGACATGAATGGATGACGAGGGTAAACGACACATCCTAACATGATAATCATGACACGGAAGTCATATATACGGCATCTCTTACCTTCACCTCGTGCCATTGTGCTAATTTTAAAGGGACGTATCAACATTTCTCATTCCTGCTTCTCATATCATCGATTCCCACTCTACGTGAGATCTGCCCATTTTTTTCTGTTGCAACCACTTACATTCGTCGGCTGGTCTCTTATACCAGCCGAGTGCTCCTGCTTGCAGTGCGCTGAAAGACTCGACCTGTTAGAGAAGGGAGAACGCGTACCTGCTAGCACGCAGAAAGGTTCTTGTTCTGCACCCGGTGACGTCACCAGCCACCAGGTGACGTTACGAAAAGCGCTGGGGATACTGAAGAGGCATGGAGAGGAGCGTGGGATTGATCTATTTATTTTGTGGGGTGCAGTTGTGGTGCGTAAAGCTGTCGCATTGGGCATTGTCGATCAGGACGGCATTCTGAAAGTGCAACACGTGTTTACTTAAATGGTGAAAAAAAAAGTTATAGCAGCTTCACAATAGTATGGCCGAGCCTGACAGAACAGCGCAGCTGGATGGCGTTCCTTGTTTCTCTTTATTTTTTCACTGTTGCATCGGTTTCCAATTTTCTTCTCGCTTATTCTATATTTATTTTTCTCTCTTTTCTTGTTCTTTCTCATTCCGCTTCTTTCTCTTTATTTATTTTCTGCTTCTCTCTTGCTGTATTGCTTCCTCACTCTCTCTCTCTTAATATATATTTTTTCGGTCTCTATTTCATGTCTTTCTTTCCGTCAACCGAGAGATCTTCGTCACTGGCTGATCGCTATGTCTAGCTTCGGGGGCAGCACTGGCAGAAAACGCAATCAAAGTGCAAGACAAAAAAAAAGAAGTTAAATGGCACTTTTACGCGTGCCGACCACAGTTGACTGCGAACATACGCCGTACTGTTCTTTTTTTTATCGTTCAAATAACCCAAGAATATAGTTGAAGCAATGTTTCTTTGTTCGCGGCTTTGTCACGGCGGCCTCGTTGCGTGCACAATGCACGCAGCAGTGATCAGGCATCGCAGGACGACGGCAAAGATGCAACGCCCAGCTGCCGCTACGCAGAGATGCGACTGGTTTCGTTTTCACGAAACCCAGAGTAAATGGCAGACCAAGTTTGCGCGTTATTTGACAGATGGTGCTGTGCATTTTAAATATCTTACGTTCGGCAATGCGATTTTGTGCATGATATCAGAGGTTTAAGCAAAATTAGAAATTAAGCAACGCGCAATAGCTACGCTGGCTTCGGGAGCTCACGGGAATACACCAAATCAGGGAGTACAAGGTGATAAGGGATGGAAAGCATTCAATGGCAGGGAAGCTAGCAGCCAGATAAAATAGGTGACCAGTAAGAGAGCGAGAGATTGTGGGATGTACCGTCTGCTGCCGGCTTTCGGTTCGAGGAGAGTAAGCGACTGCGAACCACTCCGCCTTAAGCCTCAGGTTATTCGGGATTCGCGAGCGCGGTCACCCATTTATCTTTGTCCTGCTAAACCATGCTAGGGTTGTTCAGCCGTTAGCTGCTCCAACTCGAGCGTGAAAGGCAAACGCATGTATCGATTCCCGTGGAACGAAGAAAGAAAAATGAGATGGACCGCAGCTGTGAAGAGAGCCACAGCGACAGGTAGCCTTTGGATACCGAACGTTGGAGCCAGAGTGTGCGAAGACCATTCTATCACATGTACGTGTATAATTGGTGTGTGACAACTATGATTTGTTTTACTGTGAAGTCTGACGGCGCCAGATCTACGCTGCAACATCTTGAGATGTTAAAAGCTAAACGGCAATGCAAAAAAAAGGACGTGTTTTCTGCCGCTGTGTCGAAGTAGTTATCAGTCGAACAAGGAAAATGTGTCTTGTTCACCGCACCAACGGAACCAGCACGGTTTCCTGAATGGAAAAGTAAGACCAAGGAGCAGACAAAAGGGTGGCGCCGAAGGCTGTCGTGTATGAAAGGCATTTTGAGAGTGACTGCATCGAACTATCCTTTCTGATTAGGGTTAACAGTGTCGGGAATGATATCGCTGTTCAGGCATAATTTCAAATATCAATCTTCATCTGGTCTTTAAAATTATTTCTTTGCGTACTGCAGCAACATTGAGCACCTATCTATCTATCTGTCTATCTATCTATCTATCTATCTATCTATCAAATCGCCTACTTCTGGGTGCTCTCACGATCACCCCCTTCACTTAGGGTAAACCAAAATTAGTGTGAGCGGGTAAGATGGTTTGATGAATATGACTCGCTGGTTCTGATAATAATAATGTCACAATCCCGTCAAGTACGCCATCGCATCCTTCTCGCCACTTCTCCTTTTTAACGCGTGAGCGTTAAATAAGCTGACATTGACAACCTTAACCCTATGAATGCAAATAATAGAAGTTTGTGTCCCAGCAGGGGAATAGAAGCCAAGCATTCTGCGTGGAAATCAAATATTCTACCACAGAGCCACGCCAGGTCTCCTAAGTACTTTGCGAGATGAGCCTAATGTTCATGAAACGCCCAATATGGTTCCAGTGTTGGCTATCCAATTTCTTGCATATATTTAGCGCCACACAGTCACCTTCCATCTGCAGGCTTTGCACAGCAGTGATTCCCAAGTTACGTGGGATCTGCCCTTTTTTTTTGCAGGTGGTAGCGGATGGCGAAATGTATGTCACGAAATGATCTGCATTTCGTATTGCAAAGTTACAATACTGTGAATTCAGTCGAGTAGTTCTTATACAATATAGCATTTTGTTAAAAAAGAACACTCAGAAAATACAGAAAAATAAATGTTGTCCTCGCGCGGCTCGGCCTCCTGAAAGCTTCGCAGCGCTTCCAGAGCGAAAGGGTTGAACGCAAATGCACCAACTCGCACAGCAGCGCACCATGTGGGCGGCGCCAGCAGTCATCAGCTGCGGGGCCATCTCCTCGTCCTAGCCAGCGCTCAGCACCTTAGCCAGTATATTTCTAGACACTGTAGTCTAATTTTACCATCTTTCAAACTTCATAATGATGGCTACTTAAGCCAACCAGAGAGGTCGTAGCAGCTTACTTGGCCAATTAGCATCGATCAATGGCGGAATCTGACAAAATGGCGGAATTCGACAATGTCCAAAATAGCACCCCTAAAGGGTACAGCCATATCAATCCATACATCCATTTCTAACTGTTGAGTGGCAGAGGTGCTCCTCAAATACTCGTTTTTTTTTCTTAAAGTGTTCTCTGCAACGGAATACGTTGCTGAGCTTTCAATTAAGCTGATGGTCCCACCCCGGCCGCAACCACTCTGCCTTTTGCGCATTGTTTGCGGATGCACTGGGCTCACTGCGCTTCACAAAGAAAACTGAATTAGGCTACTTGAGAAAGCCTATTATCCCCTCTTTTAAATGGCATTTAATTTTAACGCCTGGTCGGAAGCGTTACCTAGTAGCAATGAAAATAGTGTGAGCAGAAAAAGCATTTTTGCTGTACAAACCTTCGTTGTACTGCGAGTATGGCGAAACTGTTTAACGTAACTAAACGTAATTTGCTGTGCCTTTAGACGAAGTGTCATTCAAGGTTTCTATGAAGAGATATTGTAAGTAGAGATATTGAAGAGATAAACTAGTAAGTATTTTTTTTACGTTCCAATAAGAATGGGCAAAATAATGAAGGTTTGTGTAGGTATATTTTTTCTTTACATAACAGAACCATAATATTTAGTGCCTATGTAGACTACATAAGACTTATTTCCCATACGAAGTCACTTAGTGCTTTTACAAAAACTAGATGAGTTATTATTGTGTCCATGGGGCAGTCTATGGCTGTACTTGGTCACGCATTAGCGACAAAGTGACAAAACTATACTAGCTGATACTCTTAACTTCTATATAATGAAGCAGCAGGCCCCTTTCAGTGATTCTATGAAGAGAAATTCTTTTGTCTTTGTTAGGGAACCTACAAGACAGCGTTGAATATAGCTAATTTTTCTGGTGACCAGTTTTGTAGGTACTCGCTTTTTCTCTATTAGACGCTAACTACCAATGAGTATTGTACATTAGTAGATGCATATTGTGTCTTGCAGATGCATTTGTGTTCACTAACTTCACCACTCAGTGCTTCAAACTAAATATTTTCAATGAATCATTAATCTCACAGGCGTTTTTTGGTGGTAGATCTATCTATTGAATGAAAAATCAAGTTTTTTATGTGAGTTCAATCGTTCGCCGTACGTGGCGCAGTTAAACATAATGAAACAGGTAAAACGGGTATAAAATATATCCAGGATTCATAGATTGCCTCTCAAGGTAAGTCTAGTCACCATACGTAACAAACACCAACTGTAAAGGATGAGTGCTAAGTAATGAATCCTTTCCACTCTCACCACGTCAGCAGGTGGGGCGGTGTCATCAAGTGGCAAATGGTTTCGGTACGCCGGAAAATTGCGCGTTCGTCATGCGTTCGCAGAACCAGCGTTCCCCGCAGCGTCTTTAGTAATAGAGAATAATAGCTAAGCGGCTCAGCGGGTCCAGTAGACGAGGGGAGAGGGCAGCGGAGCGCAAGACGAAAAGAAGAGTAATAGCTGAGCTACAGTGTACTAGAAGAGGGCAGAGGGCTTATACCCCTGTCACACGGGCACCTGCGAAGACCGTTTAACTCCCTCGTCCTTACGACAATGAAGATGCGGTCCGTGTCACACGGCCACCCTTACGCAAACGAAGATAAACGGAGCATTTCGCAAAGGACGTTGAACTATCTCCCTTCGCAGCGAAACGAGGTGTTGATTATTTTTCACGTTCTGGGCTGGGACAAGGAAACGAAGAAGAAGAATAGCGCGAGCGAGGGACGCGGGGACGCTCAAGTGACAGCAGAGCGCTTCCGAACGCAGTTAAATAAACAAGTATTTTTGCCTTATACCTAAAAGACGGAGTTGAGTCTGATCGCAGTGTCTGGAACGCCATCGTCTAAACATTGGTGCCGAAGAACCGGGATTGAAAACCAGGACCCTACGGACGGCTGACCTACTCACACGTGGCGCGACGCTTGAAAGACTGATGTGCAGCTCGAAATGGTGGCATGGTCCCGAGTGGCTAACTAAACCGATGTCTGAATGGCCCCTACAGTTCTGTGAACTAGACATAGCGGAAGCCACCCAAGGTGAAGTTACAACAGTCCACGTCGCACTAATGACACGCTTCTCAGTTCCGATAATTGATATTCAACGGTACAGCAGGCTTCAACAGCTACTCAGAGTCACTGCGTGGATTTTCAGATTTACTGACCGATGCAGAAAAAGAAGTAATCATACAGGACATCTCGAAGCAACAGAAATCCTGAACGCTGAACAGTATTGGATAAAATGTACACAAGAGCAAGGCTTTCTTGAAGAACTCACCACTTTGACCAACGGCCAACCAGTCGAGTCTACATCTCGAATCGCTGAACTACGCCCTTACATAAGCAAAGACGGAATTCTTCGGGTTGGAGGCCGTTTATCCCTCATGCACTCCACACAAGATGTCAAGCACCCAATCATAATGCCGTCAAGTCACCACTTTTCGACACTTTTGGCAAACAGAGCCCATCTTCAAGTCTTACATGGAGGAGTTAGAGATACACTTACGCAGCTTCGGGAACGCTACTGGATTTGTCGAGCTCGCTCTTTGGTAAAAAGAGTGCTGCATGGCTGCAATATATGCAAGCGTTTCAGTGCGGGCCCAGGAACTGCTGAGATTGCTCCGTTAACAAGTCATCGAGTGACACCAACGAACCCGTTCGAAGTTGTAGGAGTCGACTTCGCGGGCCCTCTGTATGCACGCACGGAGAAAGGGGACACGAAGTGCTACGTTGCACTTTTTACGTGCGCCGTATCTAGAGCCGTGCATCTCGAGCTTGTCTCGGAAATGACATCCGAGGCTTTCCTGCTGTGCCTACGACGATTTGCAGCTCGGAGAGGATTACCTAGGGTGATCTATTCTGACAACGCACGAAGCTTTCACAAGACATCGGCAGACATAAAGCGGCAAAACCAAATGTTCTCTGAAGAGGACGTCGCTAGTCACATCAGCACCAACGGCATTTCGTGGAAGTTTATAGCACCAAATGCTCCTTGGTGGGGTGGATGGTGGGAGCGCCTTGTACGATCAGTGAAGCTTCCGCTGCGAAAAATTATCGGCAAAGCTCGTCTGAACTATGAAGAAATATCGACAGTGCTGGCGGAGGTAGAAGCAGTCGTAAACTCTAGGCCTCTGACTTTCATCGAGACAGATGCAGGAGAACCTTGCACTTTGACGCCAGCCGAACTTCTCCTTGGACGAAGATTGACTTCCATACCGTATGCGACCGCTGACGAAGTCAACAGTAATTCCAAACGATCAGACGCCATACGCCGACACAACTACAGGAAGCTGCTGGTTGAAAGTTTTTGGAAGCGTTGGCAAAAAGAATACCTGTTGCAATTACGATCTGCACACTTTGCGGACACGAAATCAAATACAGCATTGAAGCAAGGGGACATCGTTCTCGTGCATGCGGACAACACTCCACGCCAGCTATGGAAGCTTGCAAGGGTCACGGAAGTGTACTGCAGTGCAGACGGTGTCATTCGTTCTTGCAAGATCAAGTTGCAAGGTGGTCACCTTGCGATCAGGCCGATACAAAGACTGTACCCACTTGAACTATGTGTTTAACTTTGCGCGGCCGGGAATCTTGATTAATTTTCCACGTTCTGGGCTGGGACAAGGAAACGAAGAAGAAGAAGAGCGCGAGCGAGGGACGCGGGGACGCTCAAGTGACAGCAGAGCGCTTCCGAACGCAGTTAAATAAACAAGTATTTTTGCCTTATACCTAAAAGACGGAGTTGAGTCTGATCGCAGTGTCTGGAACGCCATCGTCTAAACAGAGGTACTCTCGTCCCCAGCATTCTAGAGGTCAGAGAACAATTTCGAGCACCAAGTGGCCGCAGTGAATAAATAATACATTTTGGCAATATTAAACGTTCTTTCGTTGTAGTACTCATTCACAGCGGGTGTTTGTTTTGTGATGACGTTTATTGAACCCGAGAAGTCGCAACGATGTCGCAACGAAAAATGGCCGTACGGCAAGTCTGACAAAAGGCAGGCCCAGGTTCTCGTGCCAATCAGAGCACGGGGTTTTTCCTTCTCTTTGGAAGGCGCATACACGTTAGTGCGTATGCTCCACTACAATACCCCCCGGGTTGAAGAGTAGCCATCCTGGCGACTCAGGGAGTAGGCACAATGAGGGGGTCGTAGTAGGGCTTGAGACGGTCGACGTGTGCGGTCTCGCGTCCTCGACGGCGCAAAATCTGGCGATTGTGTTAGGGGCTCGATGATGTAATTCACCGGTGAGGTTGCGTCAATGACACGGTATGGACCATGGTACCGGGCCAGAAGTTTAGAAGACAGGCCAAGAACGTGCGAGGGCACCCAAAGCCACACGAGGGAGCCAGTACGAAACGTAGGCGCTATGTGATGAGCGTCATCATGTCGGGTTTTTTGTAGGCCTTGAGCCTCACTTGTCATAGACCGAGCCAACTGACGGCAGTCTTCAGCGTATTTGGCGACTTCCGAAAGCGGGGAGCACTCGGATGCATCAGGGCGGTACGGGAGTATGGTGTCGAGTGGGTGGGATGGTTCGCGTCCGTACAACAGAAAGAACGGGGAAAAACCGGTAGTTGCTTGCATCGTGCTGTTGTAAGCGAAGGTAACAAAAGGCAAGACGGCGTCCCAGTTAGTGTGGTCGGAGGAGGTGTACATCCTCAGCATGTCGCCAAGTGTGCGGTTGAACCGTTCAGTGAGACCATTCGTCTGTGGATGGTATGCGGTAGATTTCCGATGGACAATGTTGCATTCAGCGAGAATAGCTTGGATGACCTCCGACAGGAACACTCGACCCCTATCACTGAGTAATTTCCGTGGAGCCCCATGGCGGAGAATGAAGCTGCGGAGAATGAAGAGTGCAACTTCGTGGGCGGTCGCTGCTGGTAGTAGCTGCAGTCTCAGCGTAGCGTGTCAGATGATCGACGCCGACAATAATCCACCGGTTTCCAGAGCGACTATATGGGAGGGGGCCATAGAGATCGATACCCACCCGGTCGAATGGGCGAGCCGGGCATGGGCGCGGCTGTAACATGCCAGTAAGGTGCCGCGGAGGCGTCTTGTTCTGTTGGCAAGTGGTGCAAGACTGAACGTATTTCTGCACAAAGCGATACATTCCTCGCCAGTAATATCGTTGGCGCAGCCTTTCGTAGGTTTTCAGGACACCTGCGTGAGCACTTTGAGGGTCTGCATGGAAATTCATGCAGATTTCAGAGCGCATATGAGTTGGGACAGCAAGGAGCCACTTCCGACCACCAGGCATGTAGTTGCGGCGGTACAGAATGCTGTCTCGCACGGAAAAGTGGGCTGCTTGTCGGCGTAGCGCTCTCGTGGAAGGGACAGCAGATGGATCGGTAAGGTAGTCGAGTAACAATGCAAGGTATGGATCTTTACGCTGCTCCGAAAGCATGTCAGTGGTGTCTATTGGTGACAAGGTGGTAAAAAGTGGTGACAGAGAAGCCACACCTGGGGTTAATGGCTGATCGCGAAAGTGCATCGGCATCCGCATGCTTGCGACCGGAACGATATACTACACGGATGTCGTATTCTTGCAATCGAAGTGCCCAACGTCCCAGGCGTCCGGACGGGTCTTTCAATGTGGACAGCCAACATAGAGCGTGGTGGTCTGTGACCACGTCGAAAGGGCGGCCGTAAAGGTACGGGCGAAACTTCGTCAAGGCCCAGATTATGGCCAAACACTCCTTCTCTGTCACGGAGTAATTCAATTGAGCCTTCTTGAGAGCGCGACTTGCATAGGCGACTACGTATTCGGCTTGGGTGCCTTTCCGTTGTGCCAAAACTGCACCAAGACCGATGCTACTTACATCGGTGTGAATTTCTGTGGCAGCAGCGGGGTCGTAGTGACGAAGAATGGGTAGTGAGGTCAGCAGGCGGCGCAGCTGGCGAAATGCGTCGTCACATGCAGGTGACCATGCAGATATACCTTTGCTGTTGGAAAGCAGACTCGGGAGAGGTGCGATGATGGACGCGAAGTTGCGCACGAAGCGACGAAAGTAGGAGCAGAGACCGACGAAACTTCTTAGGGCTTTCAGTGATGTGGGCAACGGGAAGTCAGCGACAGCCCGAAGCTTATCGGGATCCGGAAGAACACCGTCTCTTGTGATGACATGTCCCAAGATGGTTAGTTTTCGTGCTGCGAAGTGGCACTTCTTGGAGTTAAGTTGTAGGCCCGCAGAAGTTAGACACGTCAGAACCTCGTGGAGGTGAACAAGATGTGTCGGAAAATCAGACGAAAAGACTACGATGTCGTCCACGTAACACAAGCAAGTTTTCCACTTATGGGCACGCAAGTTGGTATCTATCATGCGCTCAAATGTGGCAGGTGCGTTGCAGAGCCCAAATGGCATCACTTTGAACTCATATAGGCCATCTGGCGTTACAAAGGCTGTTTTAGGGCGATCACATTCAGCCATTGGCACCTGCCAATACCCAGAACGCAGATCCAAGGATGTAAAGTACTCGGCGCCTTGTAAACAGTCAAGAGCATCGTCTATTCGTGGTAGCGGGTAGACATCTTTCTTCGTAATCTTGTTTAAGCGGCGATAGTCTACGCAAAATCGAACGGTGCCATCTTTTTTCTTTACCAGAACGACAGGTGATGACCAAGCGCTTTGAGAAGGCTGTATCACTCCACGTTTAAGCATGTCGTCTACTTGCCTCTGTAATGACGCGGCGCTCTTCAGCGGAAACGCGGTAAGGACGCTGTCGCAGAGGCAAATGTGAGACGGTGTCAATAGTATGAGTGATAGTCGTGGTGCGGCCCAAAGCAGGTTCTTGAAAGTCGAAAGAAGAGCGAAACTTGTTAAGGAGAGCAACAAGTTGGCGGCGATGCGAGAGAGGAAGGTCTGCGTCAATAGCATTGTCGAAGGCTGACAAACTTGATGGCTCAGGCGCATGAGTTATTGTGGCGATGTGACATGGCGTTTCGTTGGGAAGAATAATATCATCGATATGGTCGACAGGTTGCACATATCCCAACGTTTCACCACGAAGTAAGCCAATGGGGTAGTTGCAGTGGTTGGTAACCAGCATTACGGTTAAACCAGATGCAATTGTAAGAACGGCAAATGGGAGAACGATGCCCTTGCGTTCAGTAAAAACAGGAGATGGCGTAAACACCACCGTGGCGTCAGGTTGCGCCACACATGAAAGGCTTAGAGGGACCGAAGCTTCCGGGGGCAAGGTGATGTCGTCGTCAGCGATGAGTTTGCAGAGCCGAGGAGACCGGTCGGGTGGTGGAAATTCATATTGCCACCGTTGATGAACGAGCCACTGTGGCTCATACGCGTTTTTGGGGCGCGAAGAAGAAGAGAACATCTTCGTTGCTCTGGTTCAAGTGAACTCCTGGCTGCAGGTCTTGTTTTGTTCGTGACATTACTGGTGGAGACGCTGGGTACGTGTACTTCGGCTGTGTCGGCCATCGTGGAGACAGCTACATCTCCCAGAGCAAGAATCAGCCGCCGACTGCGTGGATTACCCCCTGAATTTGGTCCCTTGGCATCGACACCCAGAAAGATGGCAACTGCGATGACAAGCCAGGCGGTCCAAACCAGCGATGGCCATGATTCGCTTCTCGCCCATGTTTTTCACGTGCCACAGACACCAAAGCCGTTCCATGGAGACATCTTCGAGGATGTTGATGACTGGCTAGACCACTTTGAACGGGTTGCCAGTATCAACGAATGGGACGATGTTCGCAAGCTGCGCCGAGTTTATTTCTACTTGGAGGATTCTGCGAAGACGTGGTACGAGAACCACGAGGGCTCCTTTGCAACATGGCAAGAGTTTAGCCGACAGCTCCGTGACGCCTATCGCAACACCGAAAGGAAAGGAGAGGGCCGAACAAGCCATATCCAGCAGAAACCAACGGCCGAACGAACGTGTATCCATGTTTGTCGAGGACATGCTTCGACTCTTCAAGCGCGCGGACCCTGCCATGCCTGAGGAAAAGAAGGTGCGCCATTTGATGCGCCGAGTAAAAGAACAGCTTTTCGCTGGGCTCGTGCGCAATCCACCGACGACAGTCGCCCAGTTCATCAGTGAGGCAGCTACGATGGAACGTACGCTGCAGCAGCGGTCGTCACAATACGAACGCCAGATCCCGGCCACCACATGCTCTATCGGCTCTGACAGCGAGAGACAGACCCTCGCAGACTTCATTCGAAGTATCGTTCGGGACGAATTGCGACAGCTACAGGCAGTGGGATCCCATCCACCCGTGTCAGCCCTCGCGGATGTAATCAGACAAGAAGTCCGGCAGGCCGTCACACCCCTAGCCCCAATCGCACCGCCGATTCCCGAGGCCACAGTCCTGACATACGCAGCGGCATTGCGATCCCCTGCGCCACCGGCTACAGATACTGCTATGCGGCCAAGGTACCAGGCTATGCAGCCATTTCACGACACTGCTTCATGCCCACCTCTCGGCTCAAAGTTTTCGAGCCCACCCACCTATCCGCCGTCCATCTCAAGACAAAGTGGTAGCAAGGCAAGCACGTGGCGCACCTCGGATAATCGTCCGCTCTGCTATCACTGTGGCGAAGCGGGTCACGTATACCGGAACTGTCAATACCGGCAAAGAGGTCTCCGCGGCTTCCACCCTGATGCTCGATTCCCGCGCTACGGTGAGCGCCCCCGCGAAATTGAAGCCTATCTCACGGGCCAACGTACTCCTTCGACTATTCGGCACCACCAGTCGAGATCACCATCGCCTCGCCGGTCTACGTCACCCAGTTTGCCCACATCGTCTTCCGCTCCTTTCAGGAGCCGGTCACCAAGTCCCCGCAGGGTAAACTAGAAACGGCGACTTCTGGGGGTGAAGTCACGGCCCGGCGAACTGTAAAAGACCGTCCTTCGACGCAACGACCAGACGAGGGCGATTCCGGTTTTGCAGTGTTCTCCGACAGCAAAAAGATTGTTTCTGTCGAAATTGCCGTCTTCGTAGACAATCATGCTGTTAACGCCCTCGTCGACACCGGTGCCGACTATTCCGTAATGAGCGCCATACTGGCATCTGAACTGAGGAAGGTTACGACGCCTTGGCAAGGACCTCAGTTGCGCACGGCAGGTGGCCATCTGGTGACGCCTACTGGTATGTGCACGGCACGCATTCGAATACGTACGTCAACATTTGCGGGCTCTTTCCTCGTATTGCGCGTGTGCTCTCGGCCAGTCATTCTAGGAATGGACTTCCTTCGTGAATGTGGCGCCGTCATCGACCTCCGTGAATTACTTGTGTCGTTCGAGGATCCTTTTTGCGCTGCAACTGACAGTATGCAATTCCGGAAAAGAGCGCTCCGTGTTACCGACGATTCTCTGACTCTCCCACCTCGAAGCAGCCTCTTTGTCAAAGTAGAATTGGGACAGGACTTGTCTGACGCGGTAATTGCAGAGGCCAATTTGTCTCTCCTTATTTCACAACAAATCTGTGTTGCCCGAGGAATCATTCAGCCTAGCAATAGGCATGCTCACCTGCTGGTCACGAACTTCAGCGACGAATATCGCCACCTAACGAGACACACTGCCATTGCATATTGTGAAGAACTTGCCGATGCCGATGGTCCATCTACGTTAGCTTAATTTTCATCGAATGGCCACCCTGACAAGGCCTTAGTGAGCACTCTCGACGTAAACGAGAGACTACCTTCGGCTGAACGAGAAAGCCTTTTGCGTATACTCAGCTCATTTCAAGACTGCTTTGCCACTACGTCAAAGGTTAAACAGACACCACTTGCTCAACATCGTATCATCACGGAACCTACTGAGAGACCCATCCGACAACATGCCTATAGGGTGTCGCAAAAAGAGCAAGATGCTATACGTGACCAAGTCCAGCAGATGCTTCAGGACGACGTCATTCAGCCATCGACCAGTCCCTGGGCTTCGCCAAGTTGTGCTAGTAAAGAAGAAGGATGGTACGTTGCGTTTTTGCGTTGATTACCGTAAACTGAACAAGGTCACCAAAAAGGACGTTTATCCTCTACCCCGGATAGATGACTCGTTGGACCGTATACGCAACGCTAAATATTTTTCCTCCATGGATTTGCGTAGCGGCTACTGGCAAATCGCAGTGGACGAGCGTGACCGCGAAAAGACGGCGTTCTTATTACTCCCGACGGTCTGTACGAGTTTAAAGTGTTGCCTTTCGGTCTATGCTCAGCGCCAGCTACTTTTCAAAGAATGATGGATACGGTTCTCACGGGGCTCAAATGGCAATCATGCCTTGTTTACCTTGATGACGTCGTGGTCTTTGCAGACACGTTTCGAACAACACGTCCAACGCCTTTATGCAGTTCTTCAGGCAATTAGAACAGCGGGGTTGTCTCTCAAACCCGACAAATGTCATTTTGGATATGAAGAACTGAAGTTCCTTGGTCACGTTGTGAGCCATGCTGGCATCCGCCCAGATCCCGAGAAAACCCGCGCCGTTGCCACCTTTCCCGTGCCCACAAATAGGCGCGACCTACGCCGATTTCTGGGGCTATGTGCGTATTACAGGCGCTTTGTCAAAAACTTCTCGAAGATTGCTGAACCCCTCAACAAGCTTACAAAAGACGGTGTCTCGTTTGTTTGGGGTCCCGATCAGTGCCATGCGTTCGACACCCTCCGAAACCTCCTCCAGGCTCCGCCTGTACTAGGTCATTTTGACGAAAGCGCTGACACGGAACTACACACTGACGCCAGCAACGTTGGACTAGGAGCGGTATTAGTTCAGTGGCAAAATGGCATAGAGCGCGTGATCGCTTATGCGAGCAGAACGTTATCCCAAGCGGAGAAAAACCATTCTGCAACCGAGAAGGAATGCCTCGCTGTTTTCTGGGCCATAACAAAGTTCCGCCCATATTGTATGACCGCCCATTCAGGGTAGTTAGCGACCACCATTCCCTTTGTTGGCTCGCGAATCTCAAAGATCCCTCAGGTCGTCTAGCACGATGGAGCCTTCGGCTACAAGATTTTGATGTCATCATCGTCCACAAATCTGGGCGGAAACACACCGACGCCGACTGTCTCTCACGTGCACCGGTCGAAAATGCCAACACTGACCTTGAAGAAGACGACACTTTTCTTTCTGCCGTATCAGCGACCAGCTTAGCGGAGCAACAGCGTCATGACTCGGAGCTCATTCTGCTCATTGACTACCTGGAAGGACGCAATTCCCACCTTCCTCGAAGCTTTGCGCGCTCACTATCTTCCTTTTGTTTCCGTGATAGAGTGCTTTATAAAAAGAACTTTCATCCTACACAAGCTATGTATCTGCTTGTTGTGCCAACTACACTTCGTGGTGACATTTTACGTGCGTGTCACGATGAGCCATCATCCGGACACCTCGGCTATACGCGCACGCTGCAACGGATTCAATGCTCCTACTACTGGCCACGTCTCGCGAAGACTGTGAAGCACTACGTTCGCACATGTCGCGACTGTCAGCGGACGTAAGATTCCACCTTTACGACCAGCGGGACTACTGCACCCAATTGGCCCACCAAAGGCGCCCTTTCATCAGATTGGCATGGACTTGCTGGGGTCATTCCCCACGTCTTCGTCTGGAAACCGGTGGATTGTCGTCGCTACAGACTACTTAACACGCTACTGTGAAACCAAGGCACTTCCAAAAGCCACCGCAGCAGATGTCGCCCAATTTTTTGTTAACAGCATCGTCTTACGTCACGGTGCTCCAGCTGTCGTCATAACTGATCGTGGGACAGCTTTCACCGCAGAGATGCTGCAGGAAGTCTTGCGATTAAGTGGCACGGAACATCGTAAAACAACGGCTTACCACCCGCAAACAAATGGGCTGGCTGAACGACTCAATAAGACAATTTCAGACATGCTGTCAATGTATGTGGACATCGATCACAAGAACTGGGACACCATACTTCCCTACGTAACTTTTGCGTATAACACTGCTGTTCAAGAAAGTACCGGTTTCACGCCTTTTCGCTTAGTCCACGGTCGTGACGTCACGACGATGCTCGACGCCATGCTCCTGCCCGACAACATAGGAATATACTACACGGATGCCGCCAAATTCGCGCAGTGCGCAGAAGAGGCCCGTCAACTTGCTCGTCACCGCATTCAACGTCACCAAACCGCAGACGCGCGCCGCTACAATCTTCGCCACCGTGAAGTTATTTTTAAGCCAGGTGATGAAGTCTGGGTGTGGACCCCTATCCGACAGCGTGGACGTTCCGAAAAGCTTCTTCGCCGCTACTTCGGCCCTTACAAGGTTGTGCGACGTCTCAGTGACGTCACTTACGAGGTTCTCCCACAAGGCAATTCGAGACGTTCCCGTTTCAGCCCGCAAACTGAAGTCATTCACGTTTCACGTCTCAAACGATACTTTTCGCGCTGTGAATCGCCAGGGAGTGACTGACTTTATTAGTAACTTCGCGTCTTTCTTTTTGTTTCGTCTTTTCCTTACATTTTTCCTATTTTTCTTATTTCTCTAACTTTTGTCTCCACAACCAACTACGTTATTCCGCCTTACGCCATTCATTTTGCTCGCATGCTAATTTTCATCTAATTTTCTTTTTTTTTGCCTTCATGTACAGCATCGAGACGATGCTTCTTGGGAGAGAGGGTAATGCCACCGTTGATGAACGAGCCACTGTGGCTCATACGCGTTTTTGGGGCGCGAAGAAGAAGAGAACATCTTCGTTGCTCTGGTTCAAGTGAACTCCTGGCTGCAGGTCTTGTTTTGTTCGTGACAATATGTTGGCACAAGGGAAACTTCGGCACGGGAACAATCGATGATAGCTCTATGACCTGATAAGAAATCCCAGCCGAGGATAAGGTCATGAGAGCAAGATGGCAGAACAAAAAACTGCACGACGTACAAAACGTCTTGGATGACGACGCGCGCCGTACACAGAGCCGAGGGATGAATGTGTTGCGCGCTAGCCGTGGACAGCACCATGCCACAGAGAGATGTGGTCACTTTCTTCAGTTTCCGACAAAATTTGGCGTCCATCACAGAGACGGTGGCCCCGGTATCAATTAACGCTAATATGGCGACTCCCTCAACATCGACATCAACAACATTTTTCGGCGAAAACGGAGGCCTTGGGAGTTGCGCACGAGTTGCAGTTCTTGCCTCCAGAACTGCACTGATTAGTTTCCCTCCTCAGGAGGTGGTCGACGACGCATAGGCGATGGCGACCGGCGACGAGGGGATGGAAAACGAGCAGTCGATGGGCGGCGATCCGAGTCTGAGTGCCTCTGTTCATATGCAGATGCGGTGGCCTGCTGCGGCGCGTAGGTAGGAGTTCCGAAGTATGCGTTTGCAGGTGTGGGGCGACGGCGGCAGAAGCGTGCAATGTGGCCAGCGATGCCACAGGCGAAGCAGATAGGAGGATTGTCTTGGGTGCACCACTCATTAGATCGACGGAAAAAGCGAGGTGAAGGCCTGTAAACTGGAGGCGAGGACGGAGAAGGTGGAGCTGATAAGGCGACTGGATGCGGTGGGGGCCGCGCGACCACAGCTGCGTAGCTGAGAGGTGAAGGTGGTGCGTAGCCGACAGCTGAGAGACTAGGTGCTACTGAAGTGCAGACTAGGTGCTACTAGGTGCTACTGAAGGGGCCTGCACTGTAGGGAGGACATCACAAATTTCCGTGCGTATGGCCTGCTGCAGTGTCGTAGGCAGGCTTGCGGTGGGCGCGTCGCTATGCGGCAGCAGGGAGAGCTGTCAGGCGACTTCCTCCCTGATGAAGTCTTTGATCTGGTTGGACAGACTTTCTTGGCAAACCTTGGCATTTGTGAGTGCGACGGCCGAGATCGAATCCGGCAGTGGGACACTCTGTCGGGCGATGGAACGCTGACGGCGCAATTCATCAAAGCTCTGGCAGAGGCTTACGAGGATTGCCACCGTGTTCGGGCTTTTCGCTAGCAACATCTGGAATGCGCCATCCTCGATGCCCTTGAGAATCTGCCGAATTTTTTCTTCTTCGGGCATAGATGGATTCACACGCCTGCAGAGGTCGAGCACGTCCTCTATGTAACTAGTAAATGTCTCGCCAGGCTGCTGGGCTCGGTGGCGCAGGCGCTGGTCAGCGCGGAGCTTGCGGACCTCTGGTCGGCCGAACGCTTCGGTCACGAGGGTCTTAAAGGTAGACCAGCTGGCGATGGCGGTTTCGCGGTTGGTGAACCATAGCTTGGCGACGTCAGCCAAGTAAAAGATAACATAGGCAAGCTTAGAGTCGTTGTCCCATTTGTTGCTGGCACTCACGCGTTCGTACAAGGAGAGCCAGTCTTCGACGTCTTGCTCACCACTGCCGCTGAAGATTGGTGGGTCCTGCTGACGGGTAGCACCGGGGCAGGTCTACGGGGCAGCCGGTGGTGCTGGCTGGGCTGGGATGGGCTGGTTCGCGACTCGTCAGTCATGTTTTGTAGTGGTCTCTCGGGCAACTTGCGAGAGCGAAGCTCCAGGTCTGCTTGGGGATCTCAGCAGCCTCCACCAAATATCACGTGATGACGTTTATTGAACCGGAGAAGTCGCAACGATGTCGCAACGAAAAATGGTCGTACGACAAGTCTGGCAAAAGGCGGCCCAGGTTCTCATGCAATCAGAGCACGGGATGTTTCCTTCTCTTTGGAAGGCGCATACACGTTAGTGCGTATGCTCCACTACAGTTTGCATATATTTACGCCCGCCAGAGTTCACTTACTCTCAACACTGATGGCCTACACACCATGCCCCGCGAGTCGGGCCGGTCGGCGCCAGCCGATCAACGTCATTACCAGCGCATTTTCGTACCACTTCCTCACGTCGTCCGCTGTGTCACTCATGGCTGAAGAACACAAAATGTGCACTCACGAGGCAAGGAAGCATAAGAACTTTCGTACCGGTACCGGGCATATACACAGCAGCAAAACAACTAAAAGCACAATGTGGCCAGCGTCACTAGCAGCATCGTTACATTTAGCAAATGCGTATTTATATGAAATTATTTTTAATGTTTTTAGTCGCATACCTACTTAATAGTGCTTTTTGTAAAAACCGCATAAAGAGTATTCACAAAAAATCAATAGAGATCAAATTAGAATACTTTTCCGAAGATCAAACAGCGCCAGCTGAGCCTCCTAGCGGCAACTGTTACAACCTTGTCATTGCCGTGCGACACTGCCTCAACTCCTCCGTCGAACCCTCTAAGAGAGATTTACGTTGACGGTGTTTAACGGAGTTTGGTGGTGGCCGTGTGCCAGGGTTATTACTCCCCGGCGGAGGGTATGTGTTGGGGTGGCTCCACAAACGTCGCCAGTGTGTGTTTCTCTCTTCACCCGGGCGGCAGCACTGGCATCGCCTTCAATGGAACTTTGGGTGAGCATGGCGGCTGAAAGTGCTGCCCAGCACTTGTCACAGCAGCACTTGTCTATCAACTGATAGAGAGGAGTGTAGTCAAACTGCTGCTACCACTGCAGCTGAAGAGAAAACAAAAAAATCATGGTATACCAGCATAATGCTAGCCCACAGGCTTCAAATGACCATAAACAGTGCGTGGTCAGAGCGACTCCAGGCTCATTTGCCATATTTCGGGCTATGTTGCACGAAAGTGCGTTTTTAATGCTGGAACAAAATGCCGAGATTGCGTCAAGCTGTTCACCGTGACCTCACCTGGTGAAAGTTTTCAGCTTGCTCGGCTAACCAACTATTGTGACCGAGCAGGACTCGTCCATCCCTCTAGTCAGCTGTACGGCTTTGTCAAAAAGCTCGAAAATATCTAGACAGATTGTTTCTGCCAGAGCGAGCTGCACTCTGACAGCACTCTGGACATGCTGGAAGTTGTTCAACACAGACTTTCCATCGAAATTGGTTGCACTGTGCATGCAGCTACTCTCAAAGCGAAAGTAATTAGTTTTTACGTTGTCACGCGTCTTCATTTTTATGTGAAAGGACTGAACAGTGACAAAGGAGGAAAGCGGCAGAGGGCCAAGCAGCTAAAGCTGAGCCGTTGCACATGAAGTGAATAAAGTGTGTTCAAATCAGTGGTTAAACATTGTGCTTCAGTTTTGAAAATAAGAGCTTCATGTCAGGAACAGAAGCTTGTACATCGGCCTAACAGATGTGTGACTGCATAATTATAGTTGTTGAAAACCCCGAGGAAGCTACTGTGTCATGTGCAACAACCAAATTAGAACAAAAAATATTTCAGCTACGATTTCATTTCATAAAAGCAAAGGCACAAGTTCAGCCAGCACGCCTGCATGTTAAAGCTCGGCTTGGAAGCGAGCGTGCACTGTTTTCTAATTATGTGGTGGAAGGCAGGGCACAATCTTGCTACAAAATTATTTTTTGTTTATGCAGCATGTAACCGTATATCTGGTCACTCTAATAACAATAATAATTGGGGTTGAACGACCCGAAACCACGACAGGATTATGAGAGATGCCTTAGTGGAGGGCTCTGGAAATTTCGACCATTTGGGGTTCCTTACCGTGCACCTAGATCGAAGTACACGGCTGGTCACTGTATGAAACCATATATTTTGAGGCGTACGCCGTCCTTTTGGGCTCGGCGAGGTGTTATATTGAGGAAAATACAATGTGGCCTGAACAAATGTAATGCTTGTCAAAATGTGCAAAGAACTCAAGCTCCCCCACCCCCAAGAAAAAAAAAAGCATTAACTGCGTCGTGGAGCAAGCATATCTGCATAAGCTGCCATCGGACTGACTTTCAGCAAATCTATCGCAAAAAAAGGAAATAATGGCGAACCGAGAGCAACATACGCTCTTAGTACAGTCAAAGGGAAGTCGATACAAGCAAATTTATTATACATATCGAAGAAACGCGCGTCGCAACTTGTACGAGCGGCCAGCGGCGAGCAGCTTCTGCAAGCAAAGCTTCCATCGAAGATCCCTGTGGCGCCACCTCTCTTATGTGACACCAACTGCGCCAGAGGCCCGGCGGAGTAAGCCAACTGCCCTCTTCTAGTACATTGTAGCTGAGCATCACCTCTCTCGTTTCAGGATGAATGGATGGATGGATTGATTGATTGATGTGGCTGTACCCTTTAGGTCGGGCGGCGGCTAACGCTACCTAGACGTAATACTTAGTGAACCACCAATTATATTTATCTTTTTTTGCTGCTGCGCTATTTGTTGAACAACGTTGAAGTTACTCTCGATCGAGCAGGGCCTTTGCTGCGTTACCTGCCGAATAAAACTGAAGGTACTGCAATAAAAATATTACTAAAGGCATTCTTTATTATATCACAGGTGTTAAGTGGAAATGTTTTTTTTTTTGCGTGACTTGATGTTCGCAGTGGTTCGAATACATGACGAACTGTTCTTCATTCGAATAAAAGAGTCGGCGCTGAAAGGTTGCAGGCAAAGCCAAGCCAAGCAATAGAGTGTGTGTGTTTTTAGCGGCGCCGTTGTTACATTAGGCTAGAATAGGTAAGTGTGATGAACACGCCGGCTAGCGCGTAACGCCTTGGAAGGAAACCACCAGATGTCGCTGGCACACGTTGAGGAATTCGGTTCGGACTGTCACGGTGGTGAGGCTGGGAGGGGACAAAGCAGCCGACGTCACAGGTGCAAGTAACCCCCAGGTGCAGGACGCTCCAGCTGAAAAGTCACAGCATGTGATAATCGCCGGGAACTCGAATTTGAATCGATGTACAGAAGCCATCAAAGAAAGGGTAAGAGGTAACAAGAGGGTTGCAGTAGGGGCGTTCCCAGGACGCAAGCTGGAAGTAGTCATGAGGCAAGCGAGCGCAAAACTCAAAACTACAGCTGATAGACGAAACCTCGTGATAATATTGAGGTGGTTTAAACGATGTCTTAAATGAACATACATGCAGGACTAGCAACCACACTGGCGAAAGGCATCGATGCCATGCAGCGCCACTTCTCCTCAGGTACAGGTAGCGATATGCACGATACCGGAGGTACCAGTGCGTGACAGCAACCTGCAAAGAGAGGTTGTCAACCCAAACCAAGAGATATGGAGGATGAGTCAAGAGAAAGGGTTCGATGTAGTGGGAATAAACAGAGAGGTGCATAGGTGGGGTGGTTTTCAACGAGACAGAATTCACTTCGATGGGCGGCTAGGTCATGAGGTGGGTTGGCGACTTGCAGGACGCGCAGTAGCTTTTTTGGGGGGCAAGCGAGCCCTTCGGGGTGCAGGATAGCTAGTAACGAGGAAAACAACCAGGGAGACTCTTTGACAGGTGGTATGGACAGATACGATTCCAAAGTGGCACCAGTATCTAAGATAGGTAGAGTCCGGGGCAGAAATAGACGTAGCCACGAGCGCCGAGCCAATTCAGACATAGGGTATATTAACATGTAGGGTGGTAGGAACAGGCTGAAGTGGGAAGAGATAGAACAACAGCTAAGGGAAGAGAGGCCGATGGTATACGGTTTTGTAGAAACACATCTCAGGGACATGGAACAACCTCCGAACAATCCGGACTACGCGTGGAAATGTTGTAATAGAACAGAAGGCAGCAAAAAGGGGGTGGTATTGGGGCATTCATTCATAAAAGTACAGACTAGGCAAAGGGTCAAGTAGGAGTGCAAGGAACATTTATGGCTAAAAAGGAAAGTGGCAGGGCAAATGACACTCCTTGGTTTCGTGTATTTGTGGACGGGAGCAGAGGCCAGAAAGAAAAACCACGCAATGGTAGAGTGTATATCAAAAAACATTCAGAAGTTAGGAGGAGAGTGCGAGATAATTAAACTAGGAGATATGAATGCACACATAGAAGATATAGATGGGTATACCGACCCGACAGGCAAAATGATCATGGATGTGTGTGAAAGGCTGGATTTCATCATTTGCAACAGTATTGAGAAGTGTGAAGGGCAAATAACATGGGAGGAGGGAAGGCTGCAGTCGACGATAGATTACGCACTGATGTCACATAGGATGTATGATAAGCTCAGGGGAATGCACATAGATGAAGGTGGCTCCAGAAGTCTGGGTAGTGATCACAAACGTATCAAGCTAAGTTTTGAAAGAGCAGTGAAAGTGGGTAGGAGACAAGATGAGCAACTACAGGAATATTTTTATTCAGAAAGGCAAATTCAAATAGCCACTAAACAAATTGAGAAAGTAATCACTGAGGATAATAAATCAGTGTGGACACACACAAATCTAATTAGACTGTTTGAGCTAGAGCTTCCTAAGGCTTGTAACAGGTCACCCCGGAAAAGAAGACACAAACCCAAAAGTTGGTGGGATTAGGAAGTTAAGAGAGCCATAGCAAAACGCCAGGAAGCCTCTAGGGAACACAGACATGCTAAGCAGCATGCAGGGTGAACCGACAGATGATGTTGAAAGAAAATGGGAAATCTTTCTAAGCTGTAAAAGGTATGCATCCCATCTGACCAATGAAAAGATTGGAAGAAAGGGAGCCCAGTGGCTGGCAGAAGTACATAAAAAAGATAGAAAGGCAGCTGCGAAATTTTGAATTCATCTAAACTCCTTAAGAAATGAGACGAACCTAGAGCAAAGGTTTAGAACTACAGCTCAAGGTGCTAGGCTAGAAGGGGACGAAGCTATTGAATATATAAGAACAAGGGTGACAGAAAAATTACAACACAGAAATGCTTTTTGCACCACAATAGACAAGGATGAATCGAGTGGCGCAATGGCTCCATTTTCACAACCAGAGTGGGAAAGGGCTGAGAAAAGGGTTCCTAGTAGTACATCAACAGGCCCAGATGGCATTCCAATTATGCTGATAAAGACATTAGGTCGAAAGTCCAAGCAGGCTTTGAGAGAGGTAGTGAACAAAATAATAAACGATGGAAAAGTTCCCGATGAATGGAAACTTGGCAGGATGAGCATGATCTATAAAGGAAAGGGGGACAAAGCTGACATAAACAACTACCGTCATATAACAGTGACATCAGTGGTCTACAGGCTGGCGATGCAGATTATAAAGGAAAGACTGCAGGCATGGATAGAGGATGAGGGGGTGCTGGGGGAACTGCAGAATGGGATTCGGAAACACAGGAGGTTGGAAGACAATCTGTTCTCACTGACACAAAGCATCGAAATAGCAGAAAAGGAACAAAGGCCCCTGGGGCTAGCATTTTTGGATATCAAGGGAGCGTACGATAAGCGTCGTTTAAGAGGAATTGTGGGGAATACTGGGCACACTAGGCGTGGAAGATGTAGTCACTAATCTTTTAAAGGATATCTGTAAAGGTAACAAATAAAGGTTATTATAAAGTGGGAAAAACAGGTATCCAAGCCTGCAGAGGTAAAACGGGGGCTTAGGCAGGGGTGTCCTCTGTCACCCTTGTTATTCATAATGTATCTACAAGGATTAGAGGCCAAATAAGGGGGAAGTGGACTGGGCTTCAACCTCTCTTTCGTGAAACAAGGAAAACTCATTGAACAGGCACTACCAGCATTGATGTACACAGATGATATAGCGCTAATGGCCGACAACAAGGAAGATTTGCAGAGATTGGTGGAAGTCTGCGGTACTGAGGGAGATAGGTTAGATTTCAGATTCAGTGAGGAAAAATCAGCAGTCATGATTTTTAATGACAATGAAGGTAGTGAGCTTAGAACACAGGAGGTCACGCTAGAGATAACAGATAAATACAAATATCTGGGCGTATGGATAAGTAATGGGGCCGAGTACCTAGGGGAACACGAAATATACGTGTCAACTAAAGGTAACAGGAATGCAACGGTAATGAAAAACAGGGCACTGTGGAATTAAAATAGGTATGATGTTGTGAGAGGAATATGGAAAGGGGTCATGGTTCCTGGACTGACGTTCGGCAATGTGGTCTTGTGCATGAGATCAGAAGTTCAAGCAAGATTAAAAATTAAGCAACGTGGAATAGGTAGGCTTGCCTTAGGAGCTCACGGGAATACACCAAATCAGGGAGTACAAGGTGATATGGGATGGACATCATTTGAGGGCAGGGAAAATAGCAGCAAGATAAAATTTGAGAAGCGATTGACAGAAATGGGTGAGGAGCGTTGGGCTAGGAAGGTATTCAGCTACTTGTATATGAAGAATGTCGATACAAAATGGCGGAAGTGAACCAGAAAATTTACTAGTAAATACTTGGAAAACAGCAGGGGGCCAAACCAAAAAGCATTATCGGTTAAGAAGAAGGTGAAGGAAGCTGAGACCGATATGCGGAGAATCGGCATGATTAAGAAGTCCGCACGAGAGATCTATGGAACTTTTAAGCAGGAAATAGCCAAGGAAAGGATCTATGATAATACTCGGGGTAGTTCTCTACTGTTTGAGGCCAGGACGGGAGTATTGCGAACAAAAACATATCGGGCCAAATACAAAGAGGTAGACATGGTATTCAGTGCGTGTGGAGAGGAAGAAGAAACTGCTGAACACTTGATGATGTTCTGTAAAGGGCTTCACCCTGTAGTTCAGATTGATGGCGCAGAGTTTTTCAAAGCACTAGGGTTTAAGGACACTGAGGGCAATATAAACTTTAAGCGGGTAGAATTAACTAGAAGGAGGTTATCTGATTGGTGGCTAAAGTCAAGGCACGAGCGAAAATTGAACCCTTCGCTGCAAAGTATGAATCCTCAACCTCACTATTTTGGGAGAAAAAATATAAATCTAGTTTTTGGTTCAATAAGTATTACGGCTTAGTGGCGCTAGCCACCACCCGATCTAAAGGGTACAGCCATATCTATCCATCCATCCAACGTCACCCAAAGCGGCGCTGCGCTGCGCAGAGACGGCATCAACCACGCGTGCGGGCAATGTGAAACATTTAAAATATATTTTTTGCTCGTGGAGGGCCTCAAATGACGACCGAGAAAGTATGCTAATTAGCTTCTGGAAAACAAGATGCCTACGCGGGTGGGCGACTGAACTGAAATACTGTCAAGTCGACAGGATGCTGAAAGTGTGCGCGTGACGGCACTGAAACATTTTATCAATGTGAAGTGGTAGAAGAGTGGAACGATGAACTCAGTTGTGAGCCATTGCTTGCAACACTTTCCACGGCGAACCCTCATTTCCTAAAGCACTATTCTGTAAATAAAGCCACATCATTCAAAACGTCATACTCAGAGACGAGAATCACGAGCAGTATCTGGATGAAAACCTTTTATTTTCTGCACACAAGTCAGTCAACGCATTTCCAAGTAGTGACTCACTATCTGTTCACAACAATCCAGTCTTTATAATTTGTCACACATCCTTTTTTATCTCCAAGAAAAAAGTTTTATAGTTCACAAGCGCCCCACAGAACATTGAGCTGCAAGCCTAGGTGATACGCCTGAGCTTCAGGTGCTTCCTCTTTTCACGGGAAGTTGCTCGCTCTTTGTTGAGTACCTTTGTGTAAAAACGCAAATGGGTGAGCAGAAAAAACTTGTTTACTTGATTGATGAGGCTCGGACTATGGCGTGCGCAGCCCAGTCTAACATTTTTTTTTTTCAAGCAGGAAACAAGCTCTTACAAGTAACTGTGAAGCTCGTTGTAGCTAAACCACTTGAAAAAGTGATTTCAAAGACATCTACAAATGCGAAGAGCTTCTCCGAGAGGCGTACTCATAGGCGTCCATGCGAGGGGGGGACAAAGGGGGCTGGCCACCAGGGAGGGGGGCGCTAAATCGGTTCTATACATTGACAAGGCAGCGGGGCACTCTTTTAGTCATCTAAAAGGGGGACGTAAAATCTGCCTCATACACTGATTTAATTGGGAGCGGGCGCCATGCAATGACCTTTCGCCTCCCCCCCCCCCCTGAACGGCAAGCACGCCCATAGGCCTACCCCTTTCAATGAGGCCAATCACAGTGTGCCCGAAATGCCTAGGAGATGTACCTCTCGCCGAAGTACAGCTCACACACAGCCGAGGTGTGTGTGTGTGTGTGTGTTTTCTTTTTTTTTTCGAAGCAGCATGTCAGCGCGCAGGATCGCTCTCCCCCATTGCGCTGACAGAGCTTCGTCCTTTGGAACGCCGAACAACGCATGCTTCTTTTTAGCTGTCTTGTAGCCTGTAGTGAACCCCGGGACGAAGCAATGACTGTTTTCAGGCCATGAGAGTGCATACAGACGCATTGGTGTCAGAGTGCCACCGCAATAAAAAAAAATGGCAGCATTACCACGGAGTGAATGATGGAGAGTGGGGCGAAGCATCCGTCCCTTTATTCGTTCTTGCTTCCGTCCGTCCACGCGTCCGTCCTGTGTCGCCGTCCGTGCATCCATTCACCCGTCCGTGCATCCGCACGTACATCTGTGCGTCCGTCCTCTATGTTCGTCCATCCATTTGCCCCTGCGTCCGTCCATGCGTTCATCCGTCCGTGCAGCCATCCGTGAGTCCGTCCATGCATCGTCCATCTATTCAACACTCCAAGTACTACCATCTCGCATCTTTTCATCATATATTCCCGATATAGAAGCACCGCCATCCAGCGGACATTCCAAGGACTAAACGAGAGATGGCACACGCACACTTTTTTACGGCTTTCGCTTCGTGTCTACTTCTTACCTTGAACCACCTCGACTTCATGGTATATACTAGTTCACTGTATTCGTGGCTATGCGGCCCACCCCTCGCTAAACCTTTCTAAAACCAAGGAGGTTACACCCAGCGAGTATAACGTAGCAACCCTTTCTTGTCAGATCATGCTCAATAAACATGCCAATAGCTGCTAATGAGGAATGAGAGACAGGAGAATTCGGCTTTGACTTTCTTACAGCTTGCACTTCGTACCTACTTCCCACCTTTAACCACCTCGAGTTCATGGCATATACTACTTCACTGTGTTCATGGCACTGCGGCTCAACGCTCGCTAAACCTTTCTAAAACCAAGGAGGTTACGCCCAGCGAGTATAACGTAGCAACCCTTTCTTGTCAGATAGTGCTCAATGTACATGGCAATGGCTGCTAATGGGGAATGAGATACAGGAGAATTTGGCTTTTAGTAAACGCACATGCTACGAATTTTTTATTGTTCAACAACGTACAGGAGAAATCTCCCACCGGCACCACCTTGCATGTCAAAAGGTAAGACTGGTTACACACTACTGACTACGAGGGACGAACGGGTGACGCTATAAGGAGCTGCACCCCTAAAAACGAGGACGAACGCGCCTGATGAAACTGTCAGAAAAGTGCAAACAAAGTGGATGGATGGATGGATGGATTTCTTCATGCGGCTGTACCCTTTAGATCGGGCGGCGGCTAACGCCACCTAGCCGTAATACTTAGTGAACCACCAACTAGAGTTATCCTTTTTTCCCCTTTAAATAGTGAAATATAGCACTGGTACTTTGCAGTGAATGGTTCAATTTTCACTCGTGCCTTGACTTTAGCCACCAATCAGATAACCTCCTTCTAGTTAATTCTACCCGCTTAAAGTCTATTTTGCCCTCCCTGTCTCTAAACCCCAGTGCTTTGAAAAACTGCGCCATCATCCGGCAACTATAGGGTGAAGCCCTTTACAGAACATTATCAAGTGTTCGGCAGTTTCCTCCTCCGCTTCACACGTACTGTATACCGTGTCTACCCCTTCGTATTTGGCCCGATATGTCTTGGTTCACAATACTCCTGTCCTGGCCTCAAACAGTAGAGAACTACCCCAAGTATTATAGATCATAGGTCAGAAACATGCAAACACCGTATAGACGATTGCGCTTGCCTCCACGCGGCTCCTCCTCAGAGGCTTCAGTGCGCTCCGTGGGCGCCGCTCATCGCTCATCACACTTTCCTATTGCAGCCACTGTACTGTTGTTGCAGTGTTTTGCGATTCGTTGCTGTTGGCGCTATGCTGCGAAGCATATTTCAAGACCCTTTAGCTTCTCTCTCAACTCAAATGGTCGGAAATAGAAGATCTAGTAGCACTAGAGGGGCTAGGCGAGACTCTCCGTGAACCAATTTCCCCACGTGGCCTGCTCAACATTGACGCTATGGACAATGGCATGTTCCGAACTTGTTTTCGAGAAAGAGGACATAGTGAAGGTACGAGTAGCTTTGCGCATTCCAGAAAGGGTTGTTACTGCTCAGAGAGTGCCGATCCCAGGAGACGAAGCCCTCTGCATCTTTTTCGGCGGCTGGCCTATCCGAACCAACTTAAAGACCTCGAGAACTTCTTCGGCCGACACAGCTCGACAATATCATCCTTGACAATAGAGGTCTTGAGGCACCTCGATGAGAAGTTTTTCCACCTGCTGGAGGATGTGAATAATTACAGCTGGCTGACCATTGACACGTTGGAGAATTTCTTGAAGGTAAGGAGCAATGACAGCAGCATGGAAGCTGCATTTGTGCAAATTGGAGATTGTGGCATACCTGTTGACTTTTCTGTGTTTTTTTTTCAGGCCATTTACGCTAAAGGAGCCCCACTTACCAACTGCTGGGGCTTCATTGATGGCACTGCGCGTGCTGTATGCTGACCAACTAGGCAGTAGCAGCTGTATTTTAGCAGGGCACAAAAGATTTCATGCCCTGATGTATCAATCGATAATGTGCCCGAATGGCATCATTTGACAGTTGGATGGATGTTATCCAGGCTGCAAGCACGATTTGGTGAGTAAAGGGTAGTTCATATACCCGGAAGTTACATTCTCCTTCATGTTGCCGTGGGACTGTCATATACAACAAGTATCAAACAAAATAGGCCGAATTCCTAGGGATACAGATCGTTTGAAATATATCCTTTCCACACAAACTATGGTGCTGGCTTACAGCTCAGTCAAACTCACATTAGATCATTGTCACTTAGCTTGGAGTACATTAGGTTAAGTGTCATTCACTTAATCCAAGAAAGGTACCTCACACATGCATATAAATTCTCACAGCACACTTCAGCTGCAGCTTTATTTAGTCACTATAAAGTGACCAAAGCACCAAACCCTGATGAATTTTGCCTTAGTGTGGTATTCATGTCGAAAATTAGAAATACCATAGCCAGCCTCAGGAAATTAGCTGAACTAAGTAAGACCGGAGTAGCCTATTCAAGAAGACATGGGAAGGAAAAGATAGTGCTGATGCGTGAACTTTATATCTGAAATGAACACCTTTATTATACTCTTGCATCTCTCATTAAGTGCTATGCTGTCATTGATTTTAGTTTGTTTTCCCGTTGCTACGAGTGACTTCACACTGTATTGAAATAACCTGCATTAGGTTCACTTGTGTATGCGCAATGCTGTTTTCTGTATTCTTTGGCATTTCCTTAATGGACTTCTCTGTTTTAAATTCTATATATAGCTTTACCTGCTTCCTCCCCGTTGAACATCCATCTGGCAAGAAGAAAAAAATAAAATTTAGTAAAATAAGCAGATGCATTGAGAGCCTGCTAGGGCATCTCGCCTATTCTGCTGCTACTTTTATACTCTGTACCACACCTGTACCCAATGTTTGATCAGCAGGCGAAGTGGTGCTAACGCAGTATCTCATTTCAATTTTTTTAAGGTAACTTTGACAACAGCCAGGCGTACACAAAGCTAGAAAAGCTGGTGCAGGGACACCTTTACTGCCTTACTGCCTTTACGGGGACCCTGCTTACCCATTGCGGCCACTACTGTTGAAACCTTATGGCGGTGCATCTTTGACACATGAGCAATGTGCGTTTAACAAGGCAATGAGCAGCGTGAGGCAGGCTGTGGAATGGGGCTTTGGAAATATTGCTGGGCTCTTTGCCTTTGTAGATTTCCAAAAAAACCAAGAGATGTTCTGCCAGAATGTTACAAAGATGTATAAAGCGAGCGCATTGCTGGCAAACTGCCATACTTGCCTGTATGGTGCACAGGTCTCGCACTACTTTGACCTGCAGCCACCATCCTTGGAAGTGTACCTGAATGCCCGTTAACTTTAGGGGCAGCTTTCAATGTGGCACTGGGGAATCCCTTTGCTTATTAAAAGAATTAAGTGTGCAACAAACCACTTTTTTTATTATTCAACTGCTTCCAGACATTCTTCTTGTTAGGTCTGTTACTTCTTGGCTGAGTTTAACGAACATCTGTTCCACATGCTTCACAAAGTCCAGGTGTTCCTGCTGGTGACTTGTCATCTCAAGTTCGTGCTTTTTTTCATCAAGCACCTGCCTGCGCTCCTCCAGAGCTAGTCGTCTCTCTTCAATGTCCAATTTCCTGTTTTCGATCGCAAGTTGTCTTCGCCGGATCTCGAATTCATGCGTTTGACGCATAGCCAACAATTGTAAGCCCATGCTTTGTAGGCCTCTGATTCCTGCAAATTTCGGGAAATGAGGCTATTCAGTAAGTCCGTTCACATACGCATATACATCTCATAGAAAGTTAATTTGATGAACTCGTAACACAAACATATCAGTCTTCAACTCTATGCTATCGCACATCATTTAGTGATGACCTATTTTGTGCTTCAGCAGGATGATCCCCGAAGATTGATAACATCGCAGCCGTTGCTAGGATCCTGACATTTTGTGTAACGACAAAATAAAAACTGTTCAGTTACTGTTATTTACAAGTGTTCAATGTAAAGAGAGGCTCAAAGTTTCTGAGTTGTCGTATGCTAACCTCATCCAAAACTCCCTCTTATACGTGGTAAAGAAAGCAATCACTATTTTCACCTTGCTTGTTGTACATACAGATGGTAAATCATGGTCGTGACTCGCATCACAGTCTTGTCCTAAGTTACTTTTTAGAGGTGTGACGCTTGTCTAAAAATAACACTAACAATAACCATTCATGTGTCTATACCTGCATGCCATGTTCATTTTAAGCGTGATGTTCACATGCCACCAGTGTTCTAGCAATGAATGTAAGGTATTGGGCTAGTTGGTCTTGCGTATAGTGAAACCAAGTAGCCCAATGTTGTAGACTCTACAGGGACATCATGTTGCCCATTTGTACTGCGCCTTGTGGCAATATTGCATCACGTTAGGACGTGACATAAAGAGTCCTTCAAGATTTACCTCTACTCGCCGTTACAGGAACACGTTGCCTAGCTGCAGGCGGTAGTTGTGGCTGCAGCTGCTGCTGCTGTTGTTGTTGTTGTTGTTGTTGCTGCTGCTGCTGCTGGTGGTGGTGTTGCTGTTCCTCCTCCTCCTCGTTGCACGGCTCTCCGGTGAGTTCAACAGCAGCGGGACTGCGCGGGGTGGTCATTGAGAGCAGGAGTTGTGCAGCATGTCCTGATTGTAATGCATAATAGAAAACAGGGAGATGTCAGATAATGGCACACTAGGACATTCCATTACAACTCTGCCACATTGGGAACCCCCAGTAGAGAATAACTTTCTTGTATTACAATGTTGCATAACCGTCAAAATTGCTAACTAATGTAATGAATGAATGTTGTGAGCTCACATGCAAATCACACTTTGAAAGTTTACTTTGCATGGTATAGGTTATGTTAAAAAATAAAACAAACTATTACAGACTTACTTTTACTGAAAACCACAAATGAACAATTCGCACTGTTATTGTTATGCAATATCATGGATTGACAACTTCATTAACGAGTTAGGTCCATACATGATAATGCACCTGCTGCTCGGGATCACTGCAAATTATTGCTTTTCATTGCTGTCACTATAAGAATCAATAGAGTTGGCAGGCAGGGCAGAAAGAGTGAAGAATTGAATTGCTGCACAAACTTGAAGAAAAAAACAAGGGAGACAGGAAAGAGCGCAGTTTGTTTTTTCTTCTCCCTTGTTTTTTTCTTCAAGTTTGTGCAGCAATTCAATTCTTCAAGTATGAACCAACTAGTCTGCAAAAATGTATTGCTTCAGAAAGAGTGCTTCATTTCTTTTTCAGTTGTTGCAAATATGCAAGCAGTTATAGAATGCGAGATACTTTAAGTATTGCAAGATATTGCATACGTATGATTGTGATCGTAGAACCAATTTATCGATTTCAGAGAGATATGAGGCTTTACTGCTGCACTCACCTTGATCTTCACCTGCACGAACTTGTTCCGGCGGCGTCGCCAGACAGGACGCAGCTGCGTGACTTCTTTTGCGGCCAGAGCTGTTTGAAATTCTAGGTGCTATTCTGGGGACATAATTTGTAGACCCCACATGATCCGACAGTTCCTGCAGTATGTGCTCCTTTTCTGTATATTGTTCTTCCGTTCCAGACCTGCAAAGCAAAATGCGAGCATGTTACAAGAGGCTTGCTTCTCTTTAAAACACATCTCTAAATACCTGCTCACGCTAGTGGCATGGCCATGGCTCTCAAAAACGATGCCGAATCGGGACGAATACATTGCTGTCGAAGCTTGACCCTTAGTTTCCCATGTGCTATACAATTGTGCAAACAACATTTCTTTGGAATATATGCAATAAAAGCGTATAAAAATGAGCAATTACACAGAAAATTTAGAAATCATAAGTTTAATTACGCAAGAAAATGAGTGTCCACATATATGGACAGTGGGAACACTGGTTACAATACGTGAAACCGTTCGAAACACTTTGTGGGACCATCTTCTTCAATGCACAGGTAGACTTGGCATTTTTTGCACTGCATGCGGGTCTTCCATATACAGTTTGGCATTTTGCAGCATTGAGCATTTGACTGAGCGAATTTCATGGGCATGTGATTGATAGAGTCATACCGTACTGTGCCAGGAATATCCGAGGGCCTGTTGGAGAGTCCAGTGCAGCCAAATACCCTCTGCTCTACAATATTTTCTATGGCTTACTCGGCTTTCATCAAACCTAATGCCATTTGAAGCTTGTAGTCAGCCAGCTGCATTGGTGATCCTTTTGTGGCACGATAGAGCAGCCAGCTGTTGACGACGGCTAGATCAAGTAAGTGGAATATTACTCGTTTGTATCACTTCTTTGTCTTCAGGTCGTTCCTGTAGAATGCAAGCAGCTGGTCTGCCCTATCTACACCACCCATACTTTAGTAGCATACTTTCACTTTGGACTTCAACAAGTGACTTCTGCTTTCGGTCATATCTCCGGCAGGACCCAACAGGGTTCACACTGTTTGTTTGACCCAAGTGTTAACAGTTCGATTGTCGTACCACTGACAAATCAGAAGGTCGTTTTGCTTTTCCCGGCGAAAATGGAATGAGCCGCAACCTTCAGCCTCACAGCTCCTTTTCGTTTTGCAATTGATAGCGGTCCTCCCGCTTCTGGGAGTTGAAGTACAGCCCAACCCACGCCGCTTCATTTCAGCGAGAAGTTCCGCAGATGCGAAAAAGTTGTCACAAAACACTTCTTTTCCTGTGCAGCCTTCTGTCAAACGGACAACTATCTTCCCACTTTCACCAATTGCATTCTCAAGTCCTGTCGGCTTAAAAACAAGGTTGACGCCGTATAGCTCAAGCTTATACACGTAGCCTGACCTACCAGTGAGTGTCCACACTTTATAGCCCATTTTTTTGTTTTTTTCATCATGTGGACTTTTAGGCTGTGCATACCTTTGAAAGGGATTATCATTTCATCTACTGCCAGACATGTTTCCATCTCAGCGGCACCCAAAACATTTTTGTTTAGGCCTTCCAAAACTAGACGCACTCTGTAGAGGCGATCATATTCATCTTCTCCTTTTTTTTTCATATTATCGTTGTTTGCGGCATGGAAGAGAGAAATAATTTCATCAAATCGGTTTCGGGGCATGCAATCTGCAATGTGTGCCTGACGCAGTTGTCGAGACCAATACATGCACCTGAATGGTAGACACACAACTGACATGTAGAGAACTACCCCTAGAAATTTTCTGATCTCATCTATTCTTACAGGCTTCACTTTTGTCTTGTTGTTCTGGACACGGAGGCGATTAGTTTCTAATGTCAGATGCTCTAACAACTCCTCATCGACAAGTCTTGAAAACATGTGAAGTGGCGTTTTCGCCTCTTTGGGAGTCACCAGCGGGACAAGTTCGCTCTCAGGAAAGCCTTCATTTAGAGGGACATCTTTTTTCACCCAATGCCAAATCTTTTTCCTCTTGTTTTTCACTGTGGACGATTATTCCACTTCTAAGTCTTCATCTGATGAGTCATCTACATACTTGTCGATAGGACCTTTGCTTGATGGCTCTGCCTCAACGCGCTCGTCATTGGAGCTGTCCATATTGGAACCACGACCTGCTATATAAACTTCAGACCTGCTCATGGCGTCGCTCCCCTTGTCACCAAATTTGCTTTTGCTCGTTTAGTTTTTTTTGGTTCTCGAAACGGCCACAGCACGTTGTGGCACTACCACTAACCCCCATCGTGTTAGCGGCCACTTAATTCTTCATACACTCCCAGTTGCCGCCAACACAAAGTCTAAAGTTTGCTACATGTGATAGGTGCCCCTTTGTGAAGCTGTTGCGTGTAATCAGTTGCTATACATAGTCGGCAACATCGTCAAGGGACGGCAGCAGTATAATACCATTTTCTGTAATGGTATACTGCTGCGTTCCTTACTGAAAGTCCAGCAAGCGACTTTCTAGAAAGGGCAACTTTCGTTGCCCTTCCTAGAGAACGACGTCAGTGTCGGCCGCGCTAGTGATGGGTGATTCGGAGAATGAGCATTTGGGTTCACTTTGGAAGTGAATTAAACTATATTTTGAACGTTTTTTGCGTCCAACCCTTCGTGTGGAGTGTCCTTGCGTACAGAGAAAACCCACGACAGGCTTGTTATATATATAGCCTCAAAGTTTGGTGTCGCCACCCTTTTAAATGATGCTTTAAACTCGAGGAGTTGCATAAAATATTTTGCCATCTGCCCGCTCACACCAAACTCCATTTCATAACAGCCTTTTTCATGCCACTAAAATCAGAATGTCTATTCCATCACTGATAATGACTGCACATTCAATGTTAGAAATGTGCCTGCCAAATGCAGGTGTTTCAGTGTATGCTGAGTGAAATAAACTCATTTAAATTGTGAACTTGCTTCTTAATTCTGCATCCTGCAGTGGGAAAGCTCCCACAGGTACCGGCAATAGCTTCTGAGGAATACACTTTTGTATCTTCAGCACCAAGCATGAAATTTATGAACTTGTGTAGTAGTGAAATATATATGGGACTTGTCTAGTAAATTGCCAGAGTGAATGTGTGAACAGCATTAAAATTTCGTTCTTCGAAGTTATTGCCAAACAGGCCTTCAGTATGCATTATGTGCATGATATCAACCAAGAAATTTGGAAATTCAGCCTTTGATCAGAAACAGTGCATGCGTAGTAGGTATTGCTGTGTAGGTTAACATAGTTCTGCAAACGATAAGACTTGTTGGCAGATATAAAATTTTGTGAAACAAGAAAGTGATATTGCAAAGTGGAGAGTCGGAATACATAAAATGATAAGGAGAGCAACTGATTAGGTTGGGTTTGTCTCGTAATGCTTTTATATGAAGCATATTCTCAAGAGGGTGTACCAGCAATGATGAGAAAGTGTGGTGGCGCCGCCGATGCAAGATACGTGGTAATTTTATTGAAGGCGCATCAACGTTTCAACTGACTGTAACCGCGATGACTAAATTTATATGCTGGACATTTTGAAAATACTGTTGGCGCGAACTGTCGTTGTCGAGGCAAGCCGCTACGTTGCTAAAACTTTGACATGTGCAAGGGCTGCACGTTTACGCCGCCTTAAGTTTGCTTGATCCTGACGGTTACAATTATCGCTCATCACACACCCTTCACATCTGGACAGCGTGGAAATGGTGAGTCTTGAAACAGAAGTTCTTGCAGCGGCAACGAGTTGGTCCTGAAGACAGGCGACAGCGTGGGTCTAGCAGGGCAGAGTGCCCTGCGGAAACTCCTGTTTTAAGATGTGCCGTCAACCCTCAATTACTTTTCCAGAGCTGATGCGAGACTCCGTGAAGCGAAGTTAGAAATGTAGCGGTTGCATTTCCCCCTTAAGTTTTAGCATATTATTTGTTTTTGCGGCCTATGTGTTCCCGACCGTCTGTTGGCCGTCTGACGGAAAGTCGGCTGATCAACATCAATTCTACTCGACTCCAGCGCTCATTATGACCAGTGTGTTGCCTCGAGATATTAAACCCCGTGAATCAGTCAGCGCACGCGTTAAAAGCAGAAACACACACACGCACATGAATGCGCACACGGACATGAACACGCGCACCAGTGTGCGGGGACTTCCCCGCGCGCTCAATGTAAACGACGGCGCATCATCTGCTATGTGGGTAAGTTCTGGCAGCACTTTCAGTGCCTACACATCAATTTTCAGGTCCATGCGCCGCCGTAAGAAAGTGTACCGGTGAGCAGGTCGGACTGTCACGGTGGAGGAATTCGGTTCGGACTGTCATGGTGGATGGACGTATTTTTCGAGCGCTCCTGATCGACTGCGCAGATAAGTTGTTTTGCATGTTTTGAGCTTGTCTTTATAATTTTAAGGCAGCAGTTAAAATCCCTGTAGCACTTATTTTATTGAAGGGCTTTTTCGAGGGTCAGTCACCAGGTATTAGTTTGTGCACGTGTGTGTGTGATAATTGTTTTCTTGTTGTTCTTCTTTTGCCACTCATGCGGGATAAGTGCACATGCATTGAACACGTAAATATTTGTCGGAGAGCTTAGACTCTCCTTTTCGTAGGGCAGGGCTCAAGTTTTGTAATTCTCAAGTGAGAAAAGTCATAGGGACAATTTGTGTCGAAAAGACATGGTTAAAAAGACTGTAAAGTGTTCAGGATGTGGGGTGGCTATGAAAGTGGACCCAAGAGTAGAAGCGGAAGGAGAAGAGGCTGACGCGAAGTGTAGGCAATGTGAGGTCGAGGAAAAAATGGAGAAAATGATGATTGCCCAGAGTGACCTGCTGATGAGAATCACCGAGCTCGAGATTGCGTTGGCGACAGAGCAAGAGAAAACGAGGGTTATGGGAGAAAGGCTGAAGTGAGCCGAGGAAGCACTAGCTAAGGTAAACAGAGGAGCGGCCTACGGAGAGAACACTAGGGAACCGGCAACCAGAACGGCATAGAAAAAAGAGCAAGCAGGTTCGGAAAAAACAGGTTCAGCTGGTTCAATTGTCGCAAGGCCCAGCTTCAGCGAAGTAGTGGTGGGGCTGGGAGGGGACAAAGCAGCCGGCGTCACAGGGGCAAGTAACCCCCAGGTGCAGGACGCTCCAGCTGAAAACTCACAGCATGTGATAATCGCCGGGGACTCGAATTTAAATCGATGCACAGAAGCCATAAAAGAAAGGGTAAGAGGTGACAAGAGCGTTGCAATAGGGGCGTTCCCAGGACGCAAGCTGGAAGCAGTCATGAGGCAAGCGAGCGCAAAACTCAAAACTATAGCTGATAGAGGAAACCTCGTGATAATTTCAGGCGGTTTAAACGATGTATTAAATGGAGATACAGCAGGACTAGCAACCACACTGGCGAAAGGGGTCAATGACATGCGCGCCACCTCTCCTCTGGTACAGGTAGTGATATGCACGATACCGGAGGTGCCGGTGCGTGATGTCAACCTGCAAAGAGCGGTTGTCAACGCAAACCAAGAGATATGGGGGATAAGTCGAGAGAAAGGCTTTGAGGTGGTGGAAATAACCAGAGAGGTGCATAGGTGGGGTGGTTTTCAGCGAGACAGAATTCACTTCGATGGGCGGCTAGGTCATGAGGTGGGTTGACGACTTGCAGGACGCGCAGTAGCTTTTTTGGGGGGCAAGCAGGCCCTTCGACGTGCAGGATAGCTAGTAACAAGGAAATCAACCAGGGAGACTCTTTGACATGTGGTATGAACAGATACTATTCCAAAGTGGCACCAGTATCTAAGATAAGTAGAGTTCGGGGCAGAAATAGACGTAGCCACGAGCGCCGAGCCAATTCAGACATAGGGTATATCAACACGCAGGGTGGTAGGAACTCGCTGAAGTGGGAAGAGATAGAAGAACAGCTAGGCGAGAAGAGACCGATGGTATACGGTTTTGTAGAAACACATCTCAGGGACATGGAACAACCTCCCAACAATGCAGACTACGCGTGGGAATATTGTAATAGAACAGAAGGCAGCAGAAAGAGGGGCGGTATTTGGGCATTCATTCATAAAAGTACAGACTGGCAAAGGGTCAAGTAGGAGTGCAAGGAACATTTATTGCTGAAAGGGAAAGTGGCAGGGCAAATGACACTCCTTGGTTCGTGTACTTGTGGATGGGAGCAAACGCCAGAGAGGAAAACCAGGCAATAGTAGGGTGTAAATCAAATAACATTGAGGATTTAGGAGGAGAGTGCGAGATAATTATACTAGGAGATATGAATGCACATATAGAATATATAAATGGGTATATCGACCCGACAGGCGAAATGATCCTGGATATCTGTGAAAGGCTTGATTTGATCATTTGCAACAGTACCGAGAAGTGTGAAGGGCAAATAACATGGGAGGTAGGAAGGCTGCAGTCGACGATAGATTACGCACTGATGTCACATAGGATGTATGATAAGCTCAGGGGAATGCACATAGATAAAGGTGGCTCCAGAAGTCAGGGTAGTGATCCCAAACGTATCAAGCTAAGTTTTGGAAGAGCAGTGAAAGTGTAAAGGAAACAAGATAAGCAACTACAGGAAAAATTTTATTCAGAAAGGCAAATTGAAATAGCCACTAAGTAAATTGAGAAAGTAATCAATGAGGATAATAAAACAGTGTGGACATACACGAATCTAATTAGACTGTTTGAGCTAGAGCTTGCTAAGACACAGGGCAAGTCACCCCAGAAAAGAAGACACAAATCCAAAAGTTGGTGGGATGAGGATGTTAAGAGAGCCATAGCGAAATGTCAGGAAGCCTCTAGGGAACACGGACTTGCTAAGAAGCGGGGTGAATAGACAGATGATGTTGAAAGAAAATGGGAAATCTTTCTATGCTGTAGAAGAGATGCGTCCCTTCTGATCAATAAAAAGATTAGAAGAAAGGGAGCTCAGTGGCTGGCAGAAGTACTTAAAAAAATTGAAAGGCAGCTGCGAAGTTTTGGAACCATCTAAACTCCCTAAGAAATGAGACGAGCCTAGAGCAGAGATTTATAACTACAGCTCAAGGTGCTAGGCTAGAAGGGGATGAAGCTATTGAATATATAGGAACAAAGGTGACAGAAAAATTTCAACATAGAAGTGCTTTACGCACCACGATAGACAAGGATGAATCAATTGGTGCAATGGCTCCATTTTCACAACGAGAGTGGGAAAGGGCTGAGAAAAGGGTTCCTAGTAGTACATCAACAGGCCCAGATGGCATTACAATTATACTGATAAAGACATTAGGTCGGAAGTCTAAGCAGGCTTTGGGAGAGGTAGTGAACAAAATAATCAATGATGGAGAAGTTCCCGATGGATGGAAACTTAGCAGGATGAGCATGATCTATAAAAGAAAGGGGGACAAAGCTGACATAAACAACTACCGTCTTATAACAGTGACATCAGTGGTATACAGGCTGGTGATGCAGATTATAAAGGAAAGACTGCAGGCATGGATAGAGGATTAGGGGGTGCTGGGGGAACTGCAGAATGGGTTTCGGAAACACAGCAGGTTGGAAGACAATCTGTTCTCACTGACACGCACCATATCTGACTAGAATGATCTGCCCATATCTGTTGTCTGTAGTATTGATGGGATTGAACATATAGAAAATTGAGACAGTACGTTTCTTTTTCTTTTTTGCTGTATTTTACCTTGTATTGTCGGTTTGTTTATACTTGAGTGATTATGCCCCTCCTGCTTGGGCCCCTTGTGGGGCCTGCAGTATGTCATAAATAAAATAAATAAATAAAGCATCAAAATAGCAGAAAAGGAACAAAGGCCCCTGGGGCTAGCATTTTTGGATATCAAGGGAGCGTACGATAGCGTGGTTCAAGAGGAATTGCGGAGAATACTGGGCACACTAGGCGTGGAAGATGTAGTCACTAATCTTTTAAAGAATATCTATAAAGGTAACAAATTAAGGTTATTATAAAGTGAGAAAAACAGGTATTCAAGCCTGCAGAGGTAAAACGGGGGCTTAGGCAGGGGTGGCCGCTGTCACCCTTGTTATTCATAATGTATCTACAAGGATTAGAGGCCAAATAAGGGGGAAGTGGACTGGGCTTCAACCTCTCTTTCGTGAAACAAGGAAAACTCATTGAACAGGCACTACCAGCATTGATGTACAAAGATGAATAGTGCTAATGGCCGACAACAAGGAAGATTTGCAGAGATTAGTGGACATCTGCGGTAATGAGGGAGATATGTTAGATTTCAGATTCAGTAAGGAAAATCAGCAGTGATGATTTTTAATGACAATGAAGGTAGTGAGCTTAGAATACAGGAGGTCACGCTAGAGATAACAGATAAACACTAATATCTGGGCGTATGGATAAGCAATGGGGCCGAGTACCTACGGGAACATGACACATACGTGACAACTAAAGGTAACAGGAATGCATCGGTAAGGAAAAACAGGGCACTGTGGAATTACAATAGGTATGATGTTGTGAGAGGAATATGGAAAGTGGTCACGGTTCCCGGTCTGACGTTCGGCAATGCAGTCATGTGCATGAGATCAGAAGTTCAAGCAAGATTAAAAATTAATCAACGTGGAATAGGTCGGCTTGCCGTAGGAGCTCACGGGAATACACTAAATCAGGGAGTACAAGGTGATATGGGATGGACATCATTTGAGGGCAGGGAAACTAGCAGCAAGATAAAATTTGAGAAGCAATTGAGAGAAATGGGGAGGAGCATCAGGCTAGGAAGGTATTCAGCTACTTGTATATGAAGAACGTCGATACAAGATGGAGGAAGCGAACCAGAAAATTGACTGTTAAATACTTAGAAAACAGCAGGGGGCCAAACCAAAAAGAGTTATTGGTTAAGAAGAATGTGAAGGAAGCTGAAACCGATATGTAGAGACTTGACATGATTAAGAAGTCCGCACTAGAGATCTATCAAACTTTTAAGCAGGAAATTGCCAAGGAAAGGATCTATGATAATACTCGGGGTAGTTCTCTACTGTTTGAGGCAAGGACGGGAGTATTGCGAACCAAGAACTATCGGGCCAAATACGAAGGGGCAGACACAGTTTGCAGCGCGTGTGGAGAGGAAGAAGAAACTGCCGAACACTTGATAATGTTCTCTAAAGGGCTTCACCCTATAGTTCATGATGATGGCGCAGAGTTTTTCAAAGCACTGGTGTTTAGGGACAGGGAGGGCAAAATAGACTTTAAGCGGGTAGAATTAACTAGAAGGAAGTTATCTGATTGGTGGCTAAAGTCAAGGCACGAGTGAAAATTAAACCCTTCACTGCAAAGTACGAATCCTCAACCTCACTATCTAAAGGGGAAAAAAATATAAATCATGTTTTTGGTTCATTAGGTATTACGGCTTGGTGGCGCTAGCCACCACTCGATCTAAAGGGCACAGCCACATCCATCCATCCATCCGAAAGTTTATATACGTCGTGATCGGAACCATGACCTACTACACTCCTGACCTGTTCAGATAGCGGGGTTCCTATGGGAGCGCGTGTCCCCGCTCTCGTTCAATCGCTCGCCGTAGGTGGCGCTACCTATAACCTGTTCGTCTGCTACTGTGCGGCCGGCAGGAGGGCGACGGACTGATACCATGCGTCTGCTTCTGTGACAAACTGCCTATACGTGTGATTGTTTTTTGCTGAAAAGGCTAACGTGTGCTATGTGTTACATTTTAGTAGTTAGGCTATACTGGTTGATTGACTTCTAAAGCTGTATATTTGCGTAGAAATGTCTTGCTGCATGGTTGTTTTTGCCATTCCAGCCTAAAAAAACTTCAATTTAGTATTCATAAAGCTTTTGACTAATAATGTACTCATTGGTAATAGAATATCAAACTGATTTTAGGTTGTTTAGGACGCGTCAGGTGAAACGCAGTGCCCCTGTTGAGCACTTACCTTGGACACTCGCCCTCGACAGGTGTTACACTTGTAGTCAATTGATAGAAGAGAATAATGCACATACGCCAACGGACGCATATCAAGGAGAGACACAGGAATTGAAGCTTTAACTCTTACTGTGACCTACACAACAAAAATTGTGCGTCAAATTTCGCTACGGGAGTTTGTCTGCTGGAACGGGGAGCGCTGGCCGATGCGCGTTTCTATGATTTTATATGTCCGTGCGATGAGACGATATGGTAAAGGCAGTGATGTGCCTATCGAGGGCAACACATTGCGACCCCAATAAAGTTTTTATCGTCATCATTATCATCATCTTGTCGAGCATAGTTAATAATAATAATAATAATAATAATAATAATAATAATAATAATAATAATAATAATAATAATAATAATAATAATGTTTTATTTTTCATCAATAGTTTGATGAAGGACAGCGGCAGGTAAAAGCTGCTCTTCGAAAGAGGCAGCTTGACATAGGCCCACAGACGCCTTTAGCACGACAGCACTGGCAAACAGTTAGCAATGTTATCTAAGCAACAATTACAAAAATATCAAGTTCAAATTCTAAAAATAAAAATAGCAACCATGATAACAATGTAGCAACTGCAAAGAAATCTTGAAAACTATACATGTGTATATCGTGCAATTGAGTTCGGGTACAGAGTAAGAAATCTATGCCAGCTTTCACATATTTATCAATTAACGTAGAAACTGTGTAGAACAACCTATCTGTGGAGTAGTTTGTTCTCGAAGTTTTTATTTTCCATGTTTCTTTATGTCATGTTTCGAACAAATTATTTGGCTGCAGTTTCGAGAGGTCGTACAAATAATGTCGACTTTCTTGAAATTGACGCCTGACCACCAATGCTAACTTAAAATCGTAGAGACGATGTAGGGGTGGTATTCCAGCCTGTTGAAACAATTCACTTCTGCGAGCATCATACGACCAGTAAAAAATTATTCTAATATACGTCTTTTGCATCAGGTACAGTTTTTGTAAGCGCGTGTTAGTCGTAGTCCTTCATACCAAGAAACAATAAGCAAGATGCCAACAGAACAGTCATTTATAAAGTAAGAATTTTACCTTGTATAGTAGAACAGTTTTGCCACTGTACACCGTGCCCTCTACGCGAGATAACTGACCCAGCACACTGTAAATGCGATCGTTTCAAAGCATATTGCTCGAAAATGTAACTCCAAGAATTTTTATACAATTTACTAACTCAATAATAGTATCGCCATACTTGAAATGCATGTTTTCATTAACAGACTTATTTTTAGGGCGGAATAGTACCGCCTTTGTTGTACTAGTGGTTATGTTTGATTGATAGCGCCCAAGGGCGACACCCGCAGTTGGGGCGCGTACACATGCTGAAAATGTGCCATTATACTCGTTTGTCAATGAAAAGCAGATCCCTCAAAGTGATATCAAGGTTTCTGCTAAAAGAATTTGGCGAGTGTATGCGTGTGATTCGAGCAATGTTACAGCACTTCAAAATGAAACAAAACACATTTGTCGCTTTACTTATGCGTGCCACAATATGCCAGTTAAAGCTGATGTTTCAAACAAAGTTTCTGCACTTTCGAAGAATATCCTACTTGCTGGCACACAGTGACGGCTTGTGTCTGCAATAAAGAAAAACATATGTACGCGTACAGAGCTGCGTGCATTTGGGTCATAGTTCAATAAAATGTGCTAGCAAGGTTCTGGGCGCGTACATGATACAATGGAGGCATGCAACTAAACTTTTAAAATCTTGCGAGATTTTGGCTTTTCGGCTATTCTCTTTCTCTTTCCTTCTTTGGCTGTTTTGTCCCGCACGTAGTTTGAGAAGAAAGGACGGCTAAATTTTTGCAACACTAGCCGCGCCATGGCTTCTCGGTGCTCGCTAGTAGCGCCTTTATGGCTGAAAAGAGGGTTCAAGGCCACTGCAGGTAGCACAGTTTGCACAAAAAGTGCCATCGGCCTCTTTTTGGAAATGGCCAATGGCGCAAATGCTTCCGCGGCCCTTTCTAGAGTGCTCACAAAGGAAAGAAATGAGATCGTTGGGTATGAAAGCCCTCCCCTGTCTAAATTAAATATCACAGCAGTAGCTGGTCCAGATGAGCTGGGAGCCTTGATTTTGCCGATGCAGTCGTCGCAAGTAATGCAATCCTCAGCTGCTTTCACCAGGAAGCCCGCTATAAGGCCAAGCGTGCTGGCCCTTATGCCTGGCTGTGGGGCACCTGTGGGAAGGTAGAAATGAAAAGTGTGCAAGAATTTTATCAGTATATAGATAAGCATGCATGATTAAACCGACACGTGTCCGTATACAAAATATGAGAAATATATATATATATATATATATATATATATATATATATATATATATATATATATATATATATATATATATATATATATATATATATATATATGGATGTTAATGCGCTTTCAGATAACAACTGTTGCCCCACCGCGGTGGTCTAGTGGCTAAGGTACTCGGCTGCTGACCCGCAGGTCGCGGGACCGAATCCCGGCTTCGGCGGCTGCACTTTCGATGGAGGTGAAAATGCCGTAGGCCCGCGTTCTCAGATTTGGGCGCACGTTAAAGAACCCCAGGTGGTCGAAATTTCTGGAGCCCTTCACTACGGTGTCTCTCATAATAATATGGTGGTTTTGGAACGTTAAACCCCACATATCATCAAGATAACTGTTCATTCAGCCGACGTTTGCGTCGGGAGAGCCCCGTCTTTTTCAAGGTATAATAATATTTACACATTTTCCGCGTCGATTTATAGCTTGTCACGACAGGAGGGAAGAAGTCCGGAGAATAGTATAAACAACAACATAAAAAAAACTGAGGGAGAAACGTTTAAAAATAAAAAAAAATCTAGGAGAAGAAGCAAGAGAAAGACGACGGGATTAGGAAGGGACAGCATCTCAAGAGAGTAAGGCGAACGCAAACGAGCCATGCCATCATCTGTGTGCCAGTTATGACAGTGATTCAAAACCGCCGAAAATTTCTTCCCCGATTGCGGGAAAGGGACGTCGGTTAGTCGAGTTGTGTGGGCGCCTGGTGAAAGCATGTTATATTTTTAAATGTAAGCCATAGTACCTGCTTGTACCATGGACTTATCGTTACATACATACACAGTATAACTGATTGAGAAGCATGTTTTCATCTACATCGTGCACTGACGCAAACGCTGCCTCACGCGGCTTGCATGTAACACAGTAAGCAGCGCAGAGTTTATAATATATGCATAATATCGTATAGTGGGGAATTGTTGGACGGTGTGTAATAATTTTTAAATAATGTAAATCATTCCATTACACGGAATCAACGAGATATGAAAAGCGCACCACGGCAAGTCTGCAGGGCTTCTAGATGTGGCCGCATCGTCTGGGTTATAGTAGCAGATGTCGATGCCGCGCACTCGCCTGACGACCCTTGATTCTGGTTTACTAGCGAGTGCATTTCCAGAGGTTGTCCGGCTTGCTTTACTGCTGTGGAGCACGACGCCTGCCTTGCACTGGGCGATCCAAGAGGAGACGTTGTTTGCTCTGTACTGCCGCTTGGTGATGAGTGCATCATTCCCATCACGAGGACTTTCTGCAGTGATGAAAGCGCAGCACGGGCGTCTGTCTGATCGTTGCTTCCTTGAAGCTGTCTGATGGTGGAAAAAAGTGCTTCGACAGGGTCACTGGAGAATTTGGCAGTCAACACGTATAGGAAACCTGAACGGATGAGAAATTGTGTGCACTGTACTGTGGACATTGTGGTCAGTTGGAGAGCTTCGTATGTTTCAAGAGATATGAATGCCCTCTTATGTGGTGCCGCGGCTTTCCATGCTGCGAAAAAGGGCAGAAATTCCTGCTCCAGCCATATCAACCTGAAAATAAAGCAGTTTATTGTAGAAAATATGAAACCTAGCGGGATAAATGGAATGTACCTGTCATCATCTGGGGAACTGAACGGCATCCTGTTTTGGTCCCGGCTTACTACGTGGAAGGTTGTATTTCTTATGTTGTGTATGGTGAACCATTTAAATATCATTTCCATCAGCTCGATGGTTGGCAGGCAGTCTTCAAACCCGAAAATGCCAAATCTGCGGCCGTATTGTAAGAGGTATCGTAAGGCCGATGTCACCTAGAAACCAAGGAGACGCGACATATTAAAAATGATCGGAATTATTTAGAGAGAGGTTTCTAAGCTTGGACGTTCGTATACAGCAAGTGAGACGAGTTACAAGTGGCACTGCAGTCATCAATAACGTGCACTTTTAAGTGAGTTTGTGTTAGTGAACATATATTTATAGAAGCTCTAATGATACGTAATTATTGTGTGGTAAGCAATACGCGCAGGTACATTCGTTAAGAAAGGGAAATTGTATGTTCAGATAACCATGCGCTGTTAGCAGCAGCAGTAGCAGCAGCTCATGTGCATGTTTTTATGTGACCATACTGATAAATATGTTAGCAGTTATATACGTATTGAATTACATTTTCACCATTTGCTTCCGTTTGGGTTCTACAAACAAATAAACCAGAAACTAACATGAATATTCACGTATCGTTTGCGGTGAATTACTATTAAAAGGCAGTTTTTGTACTGCTTCATTTGAACGAAAAGCTGCAAAATTTTTCTGCTTCTGCATGAACATTCACTTGACGTAATATGATGTAAAATGAGTTGTGGCGTAATATTAGCGCATAAAAGTTTGCCCGAGCGCGCCAAAGAATTTGAGAAGTATAAACGTCACTACTGATAGAAAACTGCGAGCATGATTCTAGCTCAATTAGATGTATTTTTTTGTGTAATACAGGTTGCAGGAAGCATACATAATTTACAGCTAACGAAAAGGCATTTCCTGCATGACCTGTGTGCGTCACGCATTGTGATGTCTACAAGGAATACAGAGAATCTGGGAGTGTGTGACACTAACGCTAAATGGGTTTACACCTTTTCTTATACATGCCTGTGGAGAGAACACTTCAACGGCCCTCTTCACGCTTAATTTCTCGAAGTTCGTCGGGTAAACGTGCTTCTGCGTAAGGTTCCGAACAAGCTTGAACGACGACTGTTTTTCTGTTATGTCCAGCAACTTTCTCAAATACGTGGGGCTGTAGTAATGCCCATTGTTGAACAGAACGCGTTTGGTGGACAACATCTGGTTGCGGAGATTTTTCAGGATGTGGCAGTGGTCAAAAGAAAGGAAGAGCCTCCGATTCATATCCATTGGATGTCTGCAACAACAACAAAAAAAAATGAATAAATAAATTGGAGAAAGGCGGCGTTTGCGGTGTGAATAATTAGTTGCATATACGGTTTTCTGTTTTTTACCAAAGTAATGTAAATGTTAGCCATTCGAAGGACGTGTGCGTTGTTAATTATTACCTTATTATAAAATTTCTCCACTCATGCCATGATCCTGCAGGTCTGTGTGTGTGTTTTATTGAGATTACCTACACCTTAAATCTTCCGAAACTTTAAGTATACTCACCCATTCATACAGTCGCATGCAGGTGCGCATACATTACGCAAACGCGTAACGTCAATTGATTTGTAAAGACGGGCTATTTACAGCGATTGTACTGTTGATAGCAATCTTGTTATGGACACGGCTTTCTTATATGGCAGCGCTGATTAAAAAAAAAGAAGGGGGGGGGGGGCTCTGATGCTGATACAGGCTTTTTTTTTTGTGCGACCAAGTCTTTTTTTTTTTTTCACTCAAACACGGCATGCATGCGCGTGCATACATTGATTGATAGATATGTGGGGTTTAACGTCCCAAAACCACCATATTATTATGAGAGACACCGTAGTGAAGGGCTCCAGAAATTTCGACCACCTGGGGTTCTTTAACGTGCACCCAAATCTGAGAACGCGGGCCTACAACATTTCCGCCTCCATCGGAAAAGCAGCAGCCGCAGCTGGGATTCGATCCATGCATACATTGAGGGCACACTGCGAATACATATAAAAAAATATTTACACTAGGCATTGCGCACAGCTTAATGCGAGCTGAGAGCAAAAATATATACTTAGCAACTTACGGCACAACTGGCATCATACGACCATTCCCTAACATGGTGAACATCTTTTTGTTCGAAGCGTGGTTGTCAGCTACAAGTCGGACCACTTGGAATCCTGCTTCTTCGATGGACTTAATTACTTCAAGTGTTAGTTGATGCAGGTGGTCTCCTTTTACTGACTGCGTGAAATAATATCCCACGGGTAGCCTGAAAAAGATAAAAATTAGCAGTATTCTGTAGCGTCGGTGTCAGCTGGGCTTAAAATCTCACTCCGTTGGAGAGAGGAGGAGAGCCAATTGCTCATCTCGAGCGCTTGTCAAATAAGTGCACAATGCTAAAGTTGACTTGCCGGGGGAAAGGGGGGGGGGGAGCCCTCCTTAAAAAATAGAAGACGACTCCCCCTGCCCCTCCCCAGACTTTCAGCCCTGGTCGCGGAATAGCACATCATTGGTTAATTAAAGACAACGTTTTCTTTTTATATCTATAGGTGGGGTTAGTCTTTCAGTCACAGCGAAACGTATAGTGATAGACAAAGTGATGATTCACTTACGTGTAGTGCGTTGATAAGCCTACAAATACAAAGGCGAGAAGGTGTGTGGCCAGCTCGTTCTGAATGCCCACTTCTTTTTCTAGGCCTCCCATTTCGACTAGGCCATGGACTTTGTCTCCTTTTTTTTCGTACGTCAGTGCTTGCTTTAAAGACATTTCATCCACAATCAAAGAGCCCATTTTTTCCTAACAAAAAAAATGGGGGGGGGGGAATTCACTGTTAACAGACATGCGTTATATATCGGCGGAGACAGTTAATTATATAAATAACCTTCTTTGTTGTTCCGTACATGACCCATAATTTAACAGAAATGATTAGGGTTTAGAGCAAACATAGCGCACTGCCGTATACTCTTAAACAATACATCTTACGTTCGAGTAATCCTTGCCACAGGTCTGGTCCCTGTTTATTCACTTTAAATCACTTTTCATTCGGCTATACTAGCATGTATTTTGATCAGTCAAACACTGCCGCGTGCGCTGCTTCCTTCGTTATTCGCGTGCATATTGTAAATAATTCTGATCGAAGTAACGTACCCGTTCGGACAAGTGTGTGCTTTCCGTGTGCAGCCTTTGCTTCATTAGCGACGAAACAACTGCTCCAGTACAGTAGCCAATGTAACGCTTCAGTGTCATGCGACTTGGAAGGGTGAGGCACCCAGACCTCCGCAACATTTCGTACCCGCAGGGTGATTTAGCTTGCCACATTATGGCCTGCCTGATGGTCACCTCTTTCCAACGGTGATTTTTCTCACGCAGGCATTGCAATTGCTCCTTCAAAAATTCAGCCTTCTTGTCGTTCTCGTCCAGCATTTCCTGATGATGAAAGGGCAGTTGAAATGCGTAAATCACGCGCAAGATAACATACTGGAAGAAAGCGGAAGTGCAGGGGAGAATGGAAGCTTGACCCGCTGAAACATCGTAGAGCAGGGAATGCCGGCGCATCCAACAATTCGACATTTACGTACTGGACTTGCCCTTGTCAAGACAAGTTTAGATGTTGTGGGAGAGTGAGCAAACGTTCACACACACGCTACTAAAGGAGGCTGTTGCTGTCCTGACAAAGAATAGTGCACCTGATTGTCGAAACCTTGCATTTGGCATCATTCCTTATTCAACAATTCATAATCGCGAGAAAAGATATGCGTTTACTCTTAAGACAATAATAGATGTTTCATGTCACCACGTGGACATTCAATTGCAGCTATGCTACATTAATGAATTGCGCAACTTCAGACTTGCGTCATGTTCAGTAACCGGCCACCGACTCACACATACGGACTAGCGGAAACTGTTCACTTACACTTTCCAAACCATTCCTTCCTTTTTGAATGCAATGCTGCTCGCTCAAGTTTATAAGGCAGACATCACATGTGCGTCAAGCGTGGCTTCCTGTACGAGCATAAACCGATCGGCCCATAGCACCAACACAACACAGCTTGCAAATTACTGTCTTTCCAGTTGTCAGTCCAATGTCCTTAATTGTTTGCGACGACAGAAATTTGAACTCGTTGTTCGCAGGATAAAGGAATAAACTCGGGGTGCGCCAATCACGCAAGGGGGTACACACCGACCTTCGTATCTTAAACACTTGCTCATGTGCGCGCTTACCCACCAACCTTCTTTTATTCCGTGTCCTTATGTCAGGCCTACACCTTCGTATGACCAGAAAGATTGCCAGCATCGGCGTACACTAAAATGTCACGTAAATTTATATGAAGAAGAAAATCTATAAACAGAGTTTCTCTCGAGCAGACATCATGACAGCGGACTTGTCATCCTTAAGGCTATAATTGTATTTCAGTCTTTCAGAAAACAAGCCTGCTTGTCGAAACGCCGGCTCGAAACAACTTTGCTAAAACTACTGATTAAGCGAGTTGGTTCATGATTATTTCAGTGTTTGTGTGTGTGTAAACAGCGATTAAAGAATGGGAACAACCCCTGTTCACAGGTTTTTTACTGCAAGCTTCCATCCTCCCCTTTCTGACGTTTCTTACAAAAAAGTATAGGGACACTAAGTTAATAGACTGATAAATGAGTACCTGATAATTCTCTATCGTTCCTGTTCCGATCATACGACTATTAGAACAGAAAAAATTAAGACTAGGTTTAATGTTCTGAGTTTGGCGAACAATCTTCGACACGTGCACGTCGCTTTATGTTGCGTCGCTCCTTGTGTACTTGGCCGCATTGGCTGAGAACATTTCTTTGAAACTTGCTACTTCAGACCTTGCATCTACTAACACAGCAGTCTTAGACATTACCTGAGGCCGTCAAAGTATGACGTCACTGCTAGCCGATGCGCGAGAACTTAAGGGTAGCATCGCCACCTTTACAATCTCTTATAGTTTCGAGAATTCCTTCGCTCACCGGACGTCCTCTCGTAGTACGGGTGATGTTGATAGAATTGACTTACTCCTAAATTGTTATTATGTTCAGAGTCATTTAAATAAGTGCGAATATAAAAGGATTAATATAACATTCGTCCACTGACGTAACTGCGTACCTGCAGCGTTAGAGCGCCATTCGCCTCGGCGAGGGCTTTCATCTCGAAAAAATCTTTCTTTAGCTTCTCTAGCTGTGAATGCAAATTACTGTTCATTTCTTTCAGCCTGCTGCACTTCCGCCGCAACGTCTTAGTTGCCGCGACCAGGGAGCGCATCTTCTTCAAACCGATCGACGTTTGCGGACGTCATGGAGCGCCGCACTGGCCTCTTCTGGTGTTCCCCTTGTATAACTGAAACTACAGTCCTCCATGTTGTCCTGACTTGATGGAAAATGCAACCACTCGGCCTCTTGTGCAGTTTCAATTGGGTTTTCAGAACTATATACTTCCCCAGGCTCCGCTGATGCTCGCTCTTCTTGAGAAGAATCTGCGTTGGACGTTCCCCTGTTAAGCCGAAAAAATAGCGAAGCATGACAGATATATTGTCCCGCTAAACGCATAAGGGAATACTGCTAACATTATTCTTATCCGTTTGTTGTGTTAGACTTCAAGTTTTACTTACAGTATTTTTACTTGTATGGGTTGCCAGCGTTGTTTCCCCCTGCGTTCGTTTTAGCCCGCTTTTCCGCGGCATTGGATCTTGCCCACGTGGATCAGAGAAGCGGGAAATAAGGAAGGCACGGCTGTGGGCTTCAACATCTTCCTTTTCGTCACTGTTCTGTAATGCTTCAGCGGTTTTAAAATGCAGGCTGCATACCTTCGACGGTCGCTGGGCTCCCAGCGATGCTTTCCTGAACCTTCATCAAAGGTTAAAGGGTATACGCCTGGCTAGCAAGATTGCAACTAACAGTCCATAACACCTTTTTTGTAATTAATTTTCCAAACCCCCAATGTAACACACAAAACTGACAGCCAAATGAGGGAGCGATTAAGAAAAAGCATAGCCACGATTTTATTCTGGGGAAGTACCTGTATACCCATTAGGCATTTTCATATTTTCATTTCTCTGTAAGCCTTTGTCTTTTAGATGACTACATTCGTCGATTGATGTTTAGTGATGGTACGTGGTCGAGTCCAGTGGCATACTTGAAGCCCTTTATTCGAAGAGCTCATTGGCTATACAAGGTTTCATAACAAAGCTGAATTCCTAATGGCTGCTCAGTAACGAAGCGCGACCCAATACGACAGAGCCGAAACCGAGGCGCACTTGAGCGCCTTGGTCTTGGTTAGAGCGCAAACCTCTAACCTGTACAATGACTCCGCCGTTGACGACGATGACTTCAGTGGTTTTTGTTCTTTTGCATTCTCCAAAACGAATCTTTGTCATGCATGATGTAATCTCAGATGCAGCACGCACATAAATAGAGTATCTGTCGCTGATTATTCCAGGTTCCTCATTTCGGTTTCACCGGCTGGGTCTCTTAACCCTCACAGAGCCGATGGGCTCATTGCACGAAGGACTTCAATTATGTCATTATACAGACCGCCTGCCAAGCCCTATATAGAGTGAACAGTTAATCGCCACATTTCGTTACCGGATCGTCGTCCCGTAACGTTTCTAATTACCTAAGTAAGCTTATACAGAAACGAAACAAAGCTGTATGGGAAGATAGAAGTTTGAGATGAGAAATACATTTGACCAAATTCGGTCGCCTAACTTCAGTGACACCAGTGTTCAAGAGTTGTCCATCGCTAAACACACACACACACACTACAAACACACACACACACAACACACAACACACACACACACCACATCACACACACCACACACACACCACACACACACAAACACACACACACACACACACACCCACACACACACACACACCCACACACACACACACACACACACACACCACACACACCACACACACAGAGAGACAAACTGTGGAGGCAGCACGTAATATTTCATATCATTATTTTTTTATGGATTTCGGCGGCATTTGTTGAGGCAGCCTTCGGGAAGGGTGCTCGAACCCCTCGCAACCCACCGCTACGCATTTTTTTACATAATTTACAGATTTCGTTATATTACTTTTTCTTGTGTGCTATATTTAAATTTTCTTGGCACTATTTGTGGAGCCTGCCATATTAGCCGCGGTAACTTTAAAAAAGCTTTCATGTTTTTTTTAGCTCAGTGAATTAGCATAACACACGGGAAATAAAGTTTACTAAAGCACCCTGGTGCTTTCTTGCTAGCTTGCAACTCGTTCTGAATTGAAACGACTCTCAAAAACACAGACTCACCTTTTCTTCCAATTGCCTCGATCCATTCTTCCCGTATGTCTGTGGCAGGAAACTCAGTGAAAACTTACTTTACTTTGTTTTGCCCTTGTTCCGATTTGCAATATGGCACGCAGCAAACACCATACTTACATTTGATGGTGTCAGCTCATCTAAAAAAAAAAACTGCAACGCGGCACTATTAGAGCTGACTACTGCAGCTATCTGCCGTCTGCAAGTTTCTGCACACGACCTACTGTGTTTTCTTCGTATCTTCTGCAATTGTGTATTGCGTATCGTCTGGAACCATCGTGATTCAGTGTGAACAATGAATGCCTAACAATAGTTTTTTTATCTCGTTGGACTACGTTTTCATTCAAGAAATATTTTCATAATAAATTTTCCTTCATTTGTAGAAAAGTTCCCGTCTGCTTGCCACTGTGACCCTTTGTGTGCTTTTTTACGGTTCTATTTCTGCTTCAAACGTCCACACGAATGCAGCCAACTCTGACGAGGAATCATATCACTTTATTTGCCATATTTTACACATTCATACACAATTCATGCACAATAAGAACGATTTGCACTGCCACAGCGATGGCTGAAGCAGACGACAGCGAACAGGTGCTGCCTAGCGCCACGCCGCTCGTAGGTGACGGCCCTAGCGGCAGAAGGTATGAACTAGAACGTGGGCGCTGGAAGAGGTGCTCTCTGGGCAGGTCAGGAGTGTAGTAGGTCATGGTCGGA
>WOVY01002280.1:0-21446 GCA_013436015.1 Rhipicephalus annulatus | reverse complement strand
CGAGAACACACGCACACCGCCACCCCTCGTTTACGCCAGCCCTGTGCATCTTGCGGAACAACCAGCACACTACCTTGACGACAGACGTGCTTCGCCTCGGAAATCTGATGTTTGGCGCACTCCTGATCGCCGACCTTTGTGCTTCCACTGCGGTGAAGCGGACCATTTGTACCGCCAGTGTCCATACCGGCGCCTCGGGCTGCGCGGATTTTCAGTATATTCAGCGCCTCCTCGGTATGGCCAGCGACCCCGGGACATTGAGGACTACCTGGCTCAACAGCGCATGCCGCCGCCTTCTGGACGGCAGTCGCGCTCACCGTCGCCGAGGCGCTTTTCATCTTCGCCACAGCGCCATGCTGGCGCACGGTTCTCCAGTCCCCGCCGGGAAAACTAACGCAAGCGACCCTTGGAGGCGAGGTCGCTGGCAGTCGACGTGCTGAAGACCTCCGATCGACGCTAACAGTAAAGGGTGTAGATTCGACTGAGCGATATGTGCGGCTTTCTCTGGATATACCGGTGCTGATAGATGGCTATGCAGTAGGTGCTTTAGTTGATACCGGGGCTGACTATTCGATACTAAGCGGGAAAATGACCAGACAACTAAAGAAGGTAATCACGCGTTGGCATGGCTCCGTGATTCGAACAGCTGGTGGCCACACCGTCTCTCCGCTTGGAACCTGCACGAGTAGAGTTCGGGTCTGCGGTCATACTTTTGTAGGAAGTTTCCTTGTGCTCCGTGAATGTTCACGCGACGTTATTCTTGGTGTTGACTTCCTGCACGAATATGGAGCTGTCATTGATCTTCAAGAGAATCGCATCACCTTCTCAGCCGACCGAGCAATCGACAAGCAGGACGACCAACAACGTACCGACGTTCTTCGTGTTTCTGCTGAAAGTATAACGCTTCCTCCAAGAGCCAGTGTTATTGTCGACGTCACATGCTGTGGATTGCGAAATGGTGAAGCGATTGCAGAAAGTAATTTTGAACACCTGCTGACTCAAGGTGTTTGTGTGGCTAGGAGTATCATACAGCTACGTGATGGCCGATCTCAACTGCTCGTTACAAATTTCAGCAACGAACACCGACACCTTTTCCGTGGCACTTCTTTAGCGTTTGCAGATGATTTAGGAACCATTCCCATCTGCTTCTCGTCGGAAGCAGTGGAGGCCGCCGATACGTCTCTAAACAATATCGATATTAATTCTAACCTCACACCAGAAAACCAGACAGCACTGCGGAAACTCTTGCTTGAATTCAAGTCATGCTTCGCTGCTTCCTCTAAGGTGAGCCAGACTTCGATCACTAGGCACAGAATCATCACTTACGACGACGCCCCGCCCAGTACACCAACAGCCTTACCGTGTGTCAGTGAAGGAACGAGAAGCCATTCGTACGCAAGTTCGAGAAATGCTTGACGACGGCATCATCGAGCCTTCCAACAGTGCGTGGTCCTCTCCGGTCGTCCTAGTCAAGAAGAAAGACGGAACGCTACGTTTTTGCGTCGATTACCGGAAGCTGAACAGCGTGACTAAAAAGGACGTGTACCCGCTGCCACGCATCGACGACTCGTTAGACAGATTACGCCACGCCCACTATTTTTCCTCTTTGAATTTAAAAAGCGGGTACTGGCAGATTGAGGTTGACGAGCGAGACCGCGAGAAAACGGCATTTGTGACCCCTGATGGCCTGTATGAATTTCGAGTCCTTCCTTTTGGTTTGTGCTCAGCGCCCGCAACCTTCCAGCGAATGATGGACACTGTGCTTACTGGTCTGAAGTGGCAAACTTGTCTCGTATACCTTGATGATGTTGTCGTTTTTTCTGAAACCTTCCAGCAACACCTTCACCGCCTCAGGAGTGTGCTACAGGCTATTCAATCAGCAGATCTTACACTCAAACCGCAGAAGTGTCACTTTGGTTATGAAGAGCTCAAATTCCTTGGCCATGTAGTCAATGCGAATGGAGTACGACCCGACCCCGACAAACTTGCCGCTGTAGCCGCGTTTCCGCATCCTACAGACAAAAAGACTGTTCGGCGCTTTCTGGGTTTGTGCGCCTACTATCGACGATTTATTAGAGGGTTTTCCAAGATAGCGGAACCCTTGACTCGCCTTACACGCGACGACACACCGTTTGTATGGGCTACCGAACAACAGGCTGCGTTTGCCGAGCTACGACAGCGGATGCAATCAGCCCCTGTTCTTGCGCATTTTGACGAAGATGCTGACACAGAGGTGCACACTGACGCCAGTAACATCGGCCTCGGCGCAGTGCTCGTCCAGCATCAACACGGCAAAGAACGAGTCATAGCCTATGCCAGCCGCTCACTGTCCCGTACCGAGGTGAATTACACGACCACAGAGAAAGAGTGTCTCGCAGTAGTGTGGGCGATCACCAAGTTTCGTCCGTACCTCTATGGTCGTCCATTTAAAGTGGTGACGGACCACCATGCCCTCTGCTGGTTGGTAAACATTCGTGATTCCTCTGGACGACTGGCCCGATGGAGCTTGCGTCTACAGGAATTTGATGTTACCATCGTATATAAGTCTGGACGGAAGCATGAAGACGCTAATACGCTGTCACGTGCACCCATACCTTTAGTCAATCAAGAAGAAGAGGACGATGACGGTTTCCTGGGCGCCCTTAGCTCATCTGACTTGAGCAGACGCCAGCGAGAGGATGAAGAGATTCGACCGCTCATCGACCATCTGGAGGGTCATAGCGCCGTTATACCTCGCCATCTATCTCGCGTCGTGACATCTTTCTGCCTCCGAGATAATGTCCTGTACAAAAAAAAACGCCCGTCCTACGAGCCGCGCTTACCTCCTCGTCGTTCCGAAGGACATGCGGGATGAAGTCCTCTCTGCGTGTCATGACGAGCCCACATCTGGTTATCTAGGTTACTCGCGAACGCTCGCCAGAGTAAGTGAGGCGTACTACTGGCCCGGACTTTCTGCAAGCGTGAAGCAGTACGTTAAAAGCTGTCGCGAATGCCAGCGTCGAAAGTCGCCACCAAGCAAGCCGGCTGGATTACTTCAGCCAATTGATCCACCCCACAAGCCATTTGACCAAGTTGGCATGGACATTCTCGGCCCATTTCCTTTATCGTCTGACGGCAACAAATGGGTCATTGTTGCAACTGACTATTTGACCCGCTATGCTGAGACACAGGCGATACACGAGCCACGGCTTCTGAGGTAGCACAGTTCTTCATGTGCCACATTGTTCTGCGCCACGGTGCTCCATCTACAGTGATAACCGACAGAGGAACAGCGTTCACTGCACAACTTATAGATGAAGTTTTTCGACTAAGTAACACTAGGCATCGAACGACGACTGCTTACCATCCGCAGAGCAATGGCTTAACCGAGCGACTAAATAAGACAGTCACAAACATGATCTCCATGTACATCGACGTCCAACACAAAACATGGGATCGCATTTTGCCTTATGTGACGTTCGCTTATAACACCGCCGTTCAAGAAACAACCCGATTTACACCGTTTCGCCTTCTCTACGGCCGCGAAGTTCAGACGATGCTGGATGCGATGCTTCCTTATGAAGGCGCTGATCGATTAACAACTGACGCAGAAGAATTTGCAGAGCGTGCCGAGGAAACTCGCCAGCTCGCCCGGCTACACATTGGTCAGCAGCAACAGGTCGATGCACGACGTTACAATATGCGTCACAATGACGTATCTTACAGACCGGGAGACCAAGTTTGGATTTGGACCCCTGTTCGACGCCGTGGCCTCTCCGAAAAGTTGCTCAGCAGATACTTCGGTCCGTATAAAGTATTGCGCCGCGTGAGCGACGTAAACTACGAAGTGGTTCCGGACGCTACGTCGTCACGATGGGTACAACGAAAACAACCGACCTCTGACATAGTTCACGTGGTGCGCATGAAGCCCTATTTTGCGCGTTCCTAAAAGACCACTTTTCCTGTGTTTTTTTTTATTTGTGCTCAGACAATTTTCTCATCATTGGTGAACTTATCGCGTCTAACATTTCATTATTGGTGCCCTTTTTCATTGTTTAAACTACTTTGTTTTTTTTTCAATAACTTTGCAGCATCGGGACGATGCTCTTTTTTTTTGTTGTTGAGGGGGAATATTGCCACCTCTTTCTAGTAGTGGGTCGTATGCCAAGGTGAAGGCCCACACCACAGAGAAGAAAGACTGCACGTGGGCCCTCGCTCTGGAAAAACAAGCCCAACCGACGCGCTTGGTTAGAGCCCTGTTGCTCAGACGTCAGTAAATCTTGTCGACACCCCCTGGAGTGACGTGACAATATTCTCTTCTCAAAACAGCCTGCGGTCTATATTAGGAAGCTCATTGCATAGAACCTTGTCTTCAGTCCTATGCCCCACCGCGGTGGTCTAGTGGCTAAGGTACTTGGCTGCTGACCCGCATGTCGCTGGATCCTATCCTGGCTGCGGCGGCTGCATTTCCCATGGAGGCAGAAGTGTTGTAGACCCGTGTGCTTAGATTTGGGTGCACGTTAAAGAACCCGGGTGGTCGAAATTTCCGGAGCCCTCCACAGCGGCTTCTCTCATAATCATATGGTGGTTTTGAAACGTTAAACCTCACATATCCTCATCATGTCTTCAGTTCCATAGCACCTGTTCTTAGCATTCGTTGTCACGAAGGCATAATAGTTTTGCACAGGGATGAAAGACACCTCAACATATAACCAGAGTAGCAGCGACGAAGGCACAGAGGGAATGCAGTGTTAAACTTTCCTACTGTGCTTGACACCGGCAGCCGAAATGGTGAAGCAGCTCCCAAGCTCGCAAACATTATGTTACTTGTACATTTATTTATTTATTTATTTATTTACAGTACCTTACAGAGCCCTCGAGGGGCATTGTGTAAGGGGGGCGGTACAGATAATATGTTAGAAAAATACATATACGTAATATATACACATATATAGGCAAATAATGAATACAATAGAAAATGCAGTTCTACTTATGAACATGTAAGCAAAATACATACTAGAAAAGTGAGTACAGTATGTGAAGGTGAAATACAAAAATAACTATTTTGACAGTAACTACAACCTAGCAATAGTGAAAAAAACATCGGCAACATTCCTAGAAACACTGATGATTACGAAGATGCGATAGAGCAGTTTTTGGTGCATAAGTATTTTTAAGAGTTTGATAGAACTTTTTGTGGTCTTGTTCTGACGCAAGATCATCTGGCAAATCATTCCACAAACGAATAGCTCGTGGAAGAGCCGACTGGTTGAAAGCGTTAGTATTGCCGTATATGCGTGATAAGCTAAAGGTGTTATGTAGTCTGCTCGAAGTTCGATGTGCTAGATTAAGGTGAACAGATGGCATCATGCTGGTGTGGATGCGTTTGTGAAATAGTGATAAAAGTGAGATGTCGCGGCGAATTTTCAGTGGCTCGAGTTCAAGGCTATGTTTAATCTGTGTTACGCTGGATGGGTAGCTGTGATTACGCGCTATGAATCGACTAGCTCTGTTCTGTATACATTCTAACTTATCTATGAGGTATTGTTGATATGGTGACCAATGGAGGATGCGAACTCCAGTTGAGGACGGATTATAGCAAGATAAGCCAGTTTGCGCACATCAGAGGGAGCACTGTATAGATTTCGGCACAGAAAACCTATTGATCTTGAGTGTTGGCACAGATAGCAGTGATATGTGTGGACCACGAAAGTGTAGAAGTTAAGTTTATGCCTAGGTATTTGTAATGATCAGTGCGTTCTACTATGCTATTATCAATTTTGTATTGGCTATCAAAGTTATCACGTTTGCGACTAAAGGTGATTAGTTTGCATTTGGAAACATTAAGTGTCATCTGCCATGTTTTGCACCACTCAATTATATGCTCGAGGTCTTTTGAAGAGTTATATGATCGCTATTGTTTCGTATGGGACGATAGATAATGCTGTCATCAGCAAATATACGCATACATGAGGATAAGTTTTCAGGCAGGTCGTTAATGTAGATGAGGAAAAGTAAGGGACCAAGAACACTGCCCTGTGGTACTCCAGAGGAAACGTAACAGAGTGATGAAGAGTGATTGTTGGCGATAGTGAACTGTTGGCGGTTAGTTAGAAAGTTTCTGAGCCATGTTAGCGTGAGTGAATCAAGTTTTAGTGATGACAGTTTTAATATCAAGCGACAATGAGCAACACGATCAAATGCCTTTGCAAAATCAAGAAATAAACAGTCTGTTTGTAGATTACTGTTCATGTTAGAATGTAGTTCGGTGGTGAACTCAAAGAGTTGAGTTTCGCAAGAATGACCCTTTCGGAACCCGTGCTGGTTTGAGAAAAAGAAATTGTTAAATTCTAGATGCGCATAAATGTTAGAAGCTATGATATGCTCAAGAATCTTGCAACATATGCACGTCAAGGAAATGGGGCGATAATTTCCAGGTGAACTTTTACTACCACCTCTTATGAACTGGCACTACCTTCGCTATCTTCCAGTCAGAAGGCAACATTCCTGTAGCGAGCGACTGCCGAAAAATGTGAAACAGGATATTGCCAGACACATAAACAGTGTTCTTAATATTTTTGAATTGATATTGTCAATACCAGAAGATGATGACATCTTCAGATTTTCAATAATATTAACTATGCCTTCAATTGTGATATCTATAGGTGACATGAATGAGTAATCGCGTTCAACAATTTCTGGAAGATGAGCATGCTCGCTAGTAAACACGGATGAAAAGAATGAATTAAAGACATGAGGACAATCAGTGTCGGCAAAAGGAGTGTTATTTGCATCGTGTAATGAAATGAAGTTATCGTCCCGATCAGGACTTATTACTTTCCAGAATTTTTTCGGATTAGATTTTAGGAGTGAAGGCAAATCCTGGGAATAGTATTTATTTTTCGCAGTTGTAATTTCGTGGCAATATTTCTTTAGGCATTCCTCGTATCTATCCCAAGACGTGTGTGAACGCGAATTTTTCGCAGACCGATAAAGCCGCTTCTTTTTGTTTCTAAGTCTGCGCAAAGACTTGGTGAACCATGGATTAGTTTTATCATTCGTAATCGTTATTAACGGCACGTGTTTTCTATTAGGGCTGAAATCGCATTCTTGAAAGAACCCAGTTTTCCTCAACTGAGCGACTGTAAAAGGAAGGCAGCAGCACATTGTCAAGGAAAGACTCAAGTTTCCTGTTAATGGTATCGTAATCGGCTTTATTATTATCTCTAATTTTCTTTGATTCGGTTCCTGCAAAAGGTGGCAAGATAGAAAGATCAACTTGCAGCAGTTTGTGGTCACTAAAGCCATTCAAATAGTTTATGTGGTCTATAGTTTCAGGTGCAGTTGTAAGAACGAGATCAAGCGTATTTGAACCGCGAGTGAGTGAGTGACAACCTGAGCCAAATGAAAGTCTAGAGTTAAGTTGATGAAGTCAGTTGAGTACTTACAAGAAGATGACAGCTGCTCCCAGTCAATGAATGGGAGATTGAAATCACCGAATAAATAAACGATGCGAGCCTGACAGATTTCGATGGCAGAATTAATGCTGCTGCGCAACTCTTCTAAGAAAGAATGATGACAATCGGGCGGACGATAACAGCTGCCGAGCAACATCCTTGTGGAATGAATTGTGCAAACTACCCATATAATTTCAATCTTATAATGGGAAGCGATGACATAAGACGTGATGGTTTTTTTAACAGCTATAAGAACACCACCACCCCTTCTGTCTGGACGATCGTTTCGATAGACGTTGTATCTGTTAGCATATGTAAAAATCTCATTGTCACTGATGTCAGCGTTAAGCCATGTCTCAGTGAAGACAAGAATATCAGAAAGGCTATCATCGATATAAGATGACACTATTTCACGTTTGGATAAGATGCTTCTAATATTAGTGAATGATACTGTTAGTGATAGAGGAGTGCAAGGCTTATGCAACTCCGGCTTCCTTAACTTTTGTACGTGTCCTTCTAGCTATCGCCTGACCAGAATATAATTGAAAAGCTCTAAGTTTGCCCAGTGGCCGTCTGGTGTATTTATACGACTGTTTTGCTTCACGCACTTAAAAACAAACATGAAGTTGAAACAGGAAATAGAGCACTCTTTACATTGATCTCGTGTTCACCAACCCATTTGGCGACTCACTTCATGGCAGCACACAAGCTAGTTCACTATAGTGAAGACGTTAACCATGCCACAAGAAAACTCTAAACGCGGACACTACGTATCGTTATGCACTCATCCGACGTAAGACAGATGTTTGATGCTTTTTAATGCGAGCGCATTGGCCTTTTGCGTCATTTCGCAGGTTAGAAACAACCATGTGCCCCACTGAAACTCTTGCGACATGACTGGCACGCTTAACGCAAATGGCATACACTCAGATTTATAAGGATTGTTAAGGAGTATAGTGCAATAGCAGAGCAACTGTATTACTATCGTCAGCGTCAATTAAAGGCACCCTAAAGGTAGCTATTAGGATAACGTTCATAGTTAAAACATCGGCCGAGAAACTTTGTAGTGTTACATTTGTGCAAAGGAAGGGCCTATTTTGAAATAAAATCACGTTTCAGAGGTCCGCATTGGGTTAGCACACTTCAAATTACCCGCATCAAGAAGCGAACTGACCGGACCAATTCACGTCACTGTTGCCGTGCACAACGTTGCCCAGCTTTACTGCGCAAGTAGCAGAAGACAGAAAGCAAGGACCTACAGCAGTAACAAGGACCAACGAATAATTTCTCGTCATTGGCTTCGAGATTGTTTAAGTGTTTTGTTTCAACTGCGCCCCACTATACGGCACCACATAACCCCGTGTAACCACGCGAAAATGAAATTTTCGAACCACTCGTGCCCTTCCCCATATTAACGTCCGGTGGTTCTTTTTTCATGAATCAATCAGAAACGAACTGGCAGCATTTTTAGAGCGTCTCTCGATGTATAGAAGGTTTTTTATTTAGTGCAGTTAGATCGATGACTAGTGATTTATTGTAGGTCGTCCTTCTGATGGCATCGAGATCATTTTCAAATGTCCATCTGCGACGCTTGTATGGCACTGTTGCAGGGCAAGTAGGGCACTGTTGTTGATAATAGTGTCGTTTTAGATGTTGTCATACATTGAGCTTTCACTCTCACGTCTCTTTAACTATAGTCCCTTTAACTACACGGTGGCGCATTGGAGAGGTAGACACGGAACATACTCTTTCCTTCAGTGCCGTGTAAACGGTGAACTGTGGTTAACTGTCTTTCCTTGAATGCCGTGTAAACGGTGAATACCGTGTAAACGCTACTCAGGTGGAGTACCCACTCCATGCTCTTCTCACACCACCTTGAGGTGAACAGGGTCTTGGTCTCCTCGCCTCAAAGCAAAATAACATTCTCGTATTTATATTTCTTCGAGCGTAAATGAGACGGGTCTGAATTATGTATTGCGTCTTGTTAATAGAAGTATTCGTGATAAAAATCAACAATTTCTGATCTTGAAGGCTTGTCTGAAAAACGACAACAGCAGCAATTCTGAAGCATGGAACTGCAGTGACTTGTAACGCTCTAACCAAACTATTTTATGTCGCGAACTAATTGCCCCTAAGGTAAGGCAGGCACGAAACACGTAAGTAAAACAAAAAAAACGAAAACCGCCGGCCAAAGCAACACGAAAGCACCCATCAGCAAGATTTGATATTGGCACCTCTTTATCACCAGCTGAGTCTTCTACGAATGCACCATTTGGTTTTCTTGACTGACTGTACATCTCGCCACACACCACATCTGTCGTGAAAACGCTAGTAAAGATATTGTAGATCACTTGACCGAAGGTTTGGCAGACTCAAGGTAGAAGAAATCAAATTTTTTGACTAAAGTTAGTGTCTTCACCAGATACGAACAACTGCCGCAGCACGCATGTGGCGCACAAGAAGCCAACAACACCAACTCTTCTTCAGAATCTGCTATATGAAAAAAAAATACAAAGTTAACCAAGGAGCAGGTACAGTTTCATCGATTGTGACTGACGAGTGTAAAAACAGTTCCTCACTGTTTCCGCAAATCGACATGCGCAGTTTTATGTTTATAGTACTTTCATTCAATAAGTAGGTGGGTACTCAGAAAATCAGTTTATTTTCACGCACAAGTGACGATATGTCAATACAGTGACCGTGTCAATCGAGATCTGCATCTATACCGACAGCAGTAGTTACATAGCCCATGGTAAAAATTATATTGCTTGTGAAAGCATGTCATACTGTTACTTAATTTAACAACGTGAACTAAACAACAAATCTTTGTTTTCACTTGAGTCGGCAAGTGCGGAGAGTATACGCCTGGTAGCTTCTCTGGCGGCTTGGCGCAGTGCCTGAAAGAGCGTCGCATTACTACTGATCACTCCTTGTGCGGACACCTCACGCAAAAAAAAATGGTAGATCCAACATACAGTGGGGAATCGGTTATTATGCTAAGCACAATTTAGAAAAAATGACAGATCACTTCAAAATCAGCACAACTTTACGAGACGGAGGTAAGTTATGCCGTACATGACTTCCATGTCATGATTATCATGTTAAGCCGTTTCATTTACCTTTGCCATTCATTAACGTCACGTGATGCGAACTTTGATATATATGAAGCTAGCGAAACGGCAATGAGCGTGTTATGGGCGTAGCATGCAGTCATGTTTTACGTGACATCCATATCATGATTATCATGTTTGGACGTGTCATTTACATTCGTTATTTATTCACGTCACGTAATACCCAATTTGGTATATGTGGAACTAGAAAAAACGGCTACGAGAATACTATGAGCGTAGCATGTAGTCATGTTTTATATGAAACGCATATTATGATTATCAAGTTTGGACGTGTCATTTATCTTCGTAGTCTATTCACTTCCCCTGATACCTAATTTGGTACATGTGGAGCTTGCGAAACGGCGGCGAGCGCGTCATGAAGGGCCCAGTATACACCGCCACAACGTAGACGCGTGCGTAGCAGCGACGCCACGCTAGCGAAACGCGACAGGCGCGACCAGCGTCCATCGGCGTGGCCCGGTGGCAACTGGCGTGATATGCGACAAGCTGCATTTAGCGCCAACTAAGTTACTTAGACAGCATCGCGTCTGCCTCTCTTCGTGACGGAGGGACGCCAAGTGTGTTAAAACGCGCATATGTGAAAGCAACGCAGCGCGCACCTGAGAGTAAATGGCAGGCCGATCTACAATAGAGGTCAGTAGGCAGATTCATCAATTTTTCTAAAGGTATAGTGCCTAGAATATACATATATATTCCAGGCTCTATAGCTAGGGGGATATCGGCACCTGGCGTGGCATTGCCGACGTGACGCAATGAAACGAACGCCGGCGCGCGCGCGCAGCTGGTCACGTTGAAGTGTATAGGCGCCTTGAGTGTGGCATGTAGTCATGCTCTTATGTGACACGCATCTCATGATATCATGTTTGCACCAGTCCCATACCTTTGTCATCCATTCATGTGATGTAATAACCAAATCTGGCATATGCGAAGCTACCAAATCGGCCACAAACGCATCATCAGTGTTGGTCGTAGTGATGTTGTTACATAACACGCATGTTATGATTATTATGTTTAGACGTGTCATTTAGCTATATCGTCCATTCGCGTCACGTAATACCGAATCCGATACACGTGAAGCTAGCGAAGTGGTCGTGAACGGATCATGAAGTCATGTTTTTACATAACACGCATCTAAAGATTACAATGTTTGTACCAGTCCCATACCTTCATCATGCATTTACGTCCCGTAATACCGAATTTATTACATGTGAAGTTAGCAAAATGGCCACGAGCGCATCATGAGCGTAGCATGTAGTCATATTGTTACATGACACGTATGTCATAATGTTCATATTAGCGTCTGTCGCTTGTGCCACGTTCGCCGTGCAGTCATGTCATACCATACCAGTTTTGCAACATGTCACGTGAATGAAACCACCGCAAGAGCAGCAAGATCATGAAACGTAACTCATGACACTCATGACATACATGTCATGGTTTTCTTGATATGACTAGTCAGTTATGCTCGTCATACGGTCATGTTATGTCATACCAAGTTTGGTATTGATACCACTATTCAGCCCCGCCGCGGTGGTCTAGTGGCTAAGGTACTCGGCTACTGACCTGAAAGTCGCGGGTTCGAATCCCAGCGGCGGCGGCTATATTTCCGATGGAGGCGGAAATGTTGTAGGCCCGTGTGCTCAGATTTGGCTGCACGTTAAAGGACCCCAGGTGGTCGAAATTTCCGGAGCCCTCTACTACGGCGTCTCTCATAATCATATAGTGGTTTTGGGACGTTAAAGCCCACAAATCAATACCATTATTCAAACAGCCAGTAGAGCTAAAAGTCGTAGGTGGCTAGACAGTTAGATAAATAGATAGATAGATACGCTCAAAGTCGCCGAAGTTCGCCAAGAATTGCTGCGCATTAAAAAAACAATGACGGATTGATTCCAAAGCTCTACTGTGAAGTCATTCTTACCGCTCGGAAAATCGAGCTATACAATTATACCAGAAAAACCGATTGTGTGTTGAAGGAATCTGCCAGTACGCTAGGCCTACCATCGCTGGAAGTCGCACGGTCTCATACTTACTGAGCTGATCTCAGCGCAAGTAGCTCGCTAAGGCTTAAGTTTGCACATTTCTGTTGTTGAAATTTTCTCGCTGTAAAACTAAACTTTATCTGATGTAAGCGAAACCAAGGACATTCAGCCGCAAGGATACCCAGGAATGGTTTTGGGTGTCTATCGGCTGGCCAGCGTTGTTTTTTGTAGCATAGTTCTACGCCACCACATGTAGGCTCGATTGTCGGATCGTAATGTCGTAGATTATCTGTTAGCCAGCCCTGCTAAAATAAATTTATTTTCAGCTAGTAGCTGCAACTTTCAGGCTCGCACACAAACGGTTGTGCTGCCCTGATAGATATAACAGAGAGCCGGCTGATCATTGAAATTAGGCCGATGGCAACAGCGTTAAGTATTACGTAGTTTTAAAGTAAAATATTGATGCACCTATAGTCTTGCTAGCAACACCCGGAAACTTCAAGTGTTTAGTCTGTATTCGGTGTTTACACTCAACAAATGTGTTGTGCCATTGGGACATATCCACCGGTTTTTCTTTGTAGTTGTCCATTGCGCAATCCGTATATGTTCAATTAGGCTGTGCTGTGGTCGATCGCTATGTTCGCGCGGCTTTCTGTTCTTTATATGCGGCGCCACTTTAGACATTGTAATTGTGTTTACTGCTAGACAGTAAAAAAAATGCACGACCCTTGTGTTCCCTTTCCGTGTACTCAGATTTGGGTGCGCGTTAAAGAACCCCAGGTGGTCAAAATTTCCGGAGCCCTCCACTACGGCGTCTCTCATAATCATATGGTGGTTTTGAGACGTTAAAACCCCACAAATAATAAACCTTGTGTTCTCAATAAGATACGAAGCAAGCAGGTCTCTGACTAGGCTGTATAAGGCTATCCATACGTGTAACGAGTTGATCTTACCTTGAAGTGCGCCATGACGCCCGTTTCTCCCTCGCCCCAATTCCGCCTACAATATTTCAGGCATGCTGGCTATTTCTGCCATGGGCTCTGACGTCACTTCTTTTAAACTGCCGTGTTTCGCTGCACAGATGTGAGAACGATTGCTCTCGTCGTTCAACAGACGAGGATTGTGAAGCCTGACAAAATTTTCGTCGAGTTCAGGTGTACTTGTTGGCGACTTTAGAAGACTGTGTTTTTCTGTGACAGTGAACTGCAGCGTAATATGTGATGCGCTTTTTGCACTGACTATTTGCAATGTGTACTGCCTTAAAGCCTTAAATCGGAACAGTGGAGCATTACTGCGGGGGAATTGTTGCGGCGAATGAACCGAAGTTGCGAGTGTTCTCGTTTCCTAAGACAACCGAGAAAAGCAACGGGAGCGTGTCGTTCGTGAAGCTGACGTCACCACTACTTTTCTTCGTCACCCAAAGGTAAGTGTGCCCGTACTACATGCTTCGAAGTCCTCAAACGGGATCATGCCCTGGCACTAAATAATAAATGCGCGTGGTAGTACATTTTCAGAACAGGTGTTTTTCCTTTAGCATCGGTAAACATTTTGCTACTAGCAATCAGCACCGCGGACTTCTTGCATCCGTTTTTTTTTGGTTGAGAAGAAAGAAATGAATCCTATTGCATTGCTTGGTTCATCAATTTGCGCATAGTATTCTTTTTGCTGGTGTTCCAACCACTTTATTGTGGTATTATAATGTTGTCCCACTCTCGCCACCACCTACGTATATGTTTCCTTAAAGTAGAGAGGAATGTAGACACTTATGGTAAAGCGCTTTCCTAAATAGTTTTCAGTTGCGTGGGCTGTACTTGAAAATTTTACATTTGAGAGCCACTACCAGATACACCAATTCAAGAGCCGGCAGGGCAGTCGAAATATTTCTCGACACTTAATTTATATGAGTTACTACGCACCGATGCAAGATGGCCAGTGCAAAAAAGCAAATGTCATTCCTTGCGTCAGGCACAAAACATTTGGTAAAAAGAAAGATTTTGTTTTCTGTTTTCATGGCCATTACCCAGACATTGTGCTGAATTACATACTCGTATCAGAAGCACAAACTTTCCTCAATAACGACGTGTCTATGGAGACAGATGCTCGAAAGAGTAGATGCAGAAACTCTGCAAATGAGTAGGAAGACCTTTCTGCATGTGCAAGATAGCGTCTCTCTCCCTCTCTCTCTCTCTCTCTCTCCTCTCTCTTTGGTGTGTGTGTGTGTGTGAGTGTGTGTGTGTTGTGTGTGTAAAAAATTACTGTATTATTTGGTCACTTTGTTGGGCCCGCCGTAGTCTCGTCGCGGTGGGTCCCGCCGTTGTGGTCCCGTCGCGGTGGTCTAGTGGCTAAGGTCCGCAGGTCGTAGGATCGAATCCAGGCTACGGCGGCTGCATTTTCCGATGGAAGCGGAAATGTTGTAGGCCCATGTGCTCTAATTTATGTGCACGTTAAACAACACCAAGTGGTCGAAATTTCCGGAGCCTTCCACTACTACACCCCACATATCCATCAATCAACATATTGACACGATATGAGCCGGACCATGGTTTGGGACAAAAGTAGAGGAAGAGGAAGTCAGTTAGTTTGGCCTATGTTCGCCATCATCGCCGATCATCGCCTGATCTCGCTGTAAATAGACATAGTTAAACTCCCTCTAACCATAAGAGTTTTATGGCAGAGGTGCTGGGTACGTAACAAGAAAACACGGTTCTGCAACAACCTCAGCTACGACCGAAGCCGCGGCATCGCTGGGCTACTCCCGTTACCGCTTGCGGTAGAGATGTTTCAAGCTGAAGACAGAACCCTGAACCCCGCAGCTGACGGCACTGCACCGCCCCTTCCAGCGACACCTTTACTACCGACCTCAGCCACGGCTGGTCTTTGGCAGCGTCAGCATATAATAGAGCCGCGTCCTATCGGAGGCAAATCTGGGGAGGACGTGGACGAGTGGCTAAAATATTACAAGCGTGTGAGCAACTACTACTCCCTGGACGCGGAAGCTCAGTTGACTAACGTGGTGTTCCTTTTTTGAGGGACATGGCGCTCACATGGCATGACGACCATGACGACGCCCTTTCAAAGTGGGAACGTTTCATGTTCGAAATCAAAGAGTGTTTTGGAGACACCGTGGGCAAAGAGGAAGCAATCCAAACAAACGTTGCTGCAAAAAGCCCAGGTTCTAGGCGAAACGTGCACAATGTATATCGAGGAAATCCTGAAAATATGTGAGACCGTTAACTCTAGCATATCCGAGGAGGACAAAGTCGGCGACCTGTTAAACGGCATCGCAGAGGACGTTGTCCACTTCTTACTGGCAAAGACAGCATTGTTACAGTAGCCGATGTCATACGGCACTGTCGCACTTCTGAGGCGTTAAAGACGAGACGTATTGTTTCCTAAATTTGGTGATTACCTACTGTGATAACGGTAGTGAGTTTTGCCAACTACGCGCCTTCTGATCTTGCGTCTACAATGCGTGAGATCGTACGTGAAGAACTCAGTCGACACACTCTCACAACACCTTGCGAAGGTACACCCTTGTCGGTTCCCGACCAACATCAGCATCCTGTTCTCATTGCTGCAGCAGTCGTCAGTGAGTATGACTACGTTTCTGGCACGCCACTGAGGCCACAGTGCACTCACTACGAAGACACCAGGCACCAGCACCGCTACAGTTACCCTCAACAGCTGGCCGCCGCCTGTCAGAACCCGAACGAAATACGCACCTGTGTCACCACGCCCTCGCGATGCTTTCCGAAATGCATATATCTTCAACTCCTGTTTGCAACAGCTGTGGTGCTCCAGGACACGTTGCTCGGTTCTGCTGTCGGGAGAGAGAGATGACATCGAAATACGAGCTATCGTCAAGACTTCCTCACGGTGGCTATAGTTATGACGATCCTTGGTGGTCCACGTGTCCCTACAGCACCCTACGACTAGAGAGCCGGTGTGGAATCTCCCCCGCTTCTGACCGTAGCTTGACACCGCCGCTTGGCTGAACGCGTTGCTCTCCTACAACTCTGCGGGTGGCAGTCATCACCACCACCATCGGGAAACTAGCCGGCGCGATCGATGGAGATGAAGTTGCACAACAGGATTTACCTCTTATACCTCCCCCAGTTTGCGATAGAAAAAAAGCGGATATGTGTGTCACTAGACCGATTGTGTGCAACGGCTTTAGTGGATACTGATGCCACAGTTTCTGTTATGAGCAGTAGTTTAAAGATAGCTTAGGCCGCAAAGTTATGTTTTCCTATCAGGATTGTGGTAGATTTTGTGACGTGGGTGGGGACACACTTTAACCCGTGGGAATATGTGCCGTCAACGTGTTGTTGGCGGGGAAAGGCGTTACCAACTGAGTTCCTGATTCTGAAACGAGTTACACATGTTGTTATACTCGGCATTGACTTGCTCCAAGAGTGTGGCGCTTTCGTCGACTGCGGTACGGGTGAAATTTCTGTTAGCGGTGGTGAATGCCCTTCCCGCTCTGGTTGAGCAGCCACTGCCTACGGAAGAGTTACTGATTGCTTCCAAATAGCTGACATTGCCACCATGGTCTATGAGTTCAGTAGCCGTATCTACTCTGAACACTGCAGTATCAGTCTTTGATGCCGTCGTTCAGCCTCTCACAGTTCAGTGTGCAAAGAAAGATGTAATAGTGCCTTATTCGATAATTACTATAGGCGGCGCGTTTTTGTGGGCACTTAATTCTTCGTCTGTGCTGATTTTTCTTCCTCGAGGAATGAAGCTCGCACTGATCTATGTGGTCACGGAAAATTCTATTTGTTGCCATTACCAACGGGGAAAGTGAGAAAGCGTGTGAACACCTCTAAACCGAGTGCCTTCCATGAGTCCCTCATTTTGAGCATGGTTAGCAATACGCTACGGTCACACGAACAACAGGAATTGATAACTATTACGAAGACATGGGTCAGTGTTCGACTTCGGCGAAAAAGGTAAGCGACTAGCTTTACCATGCTCGCAAGCGCAGCATACCATTGGCACAGGCTTTCTCCATCCGATTCGGCGAAAACTTTATAGGGTGTCGTCATCCGAGTGGAAAGTTATAGCTGAAAAAGTTCAGTACATGTTGCAGAAGGGCATTATTAAAGAGTCGTGCAGCCCATGGGCAGCACCTGTGATTTTGGTTTGCAAGACAGACGGTTCCTGGAGGTTTCGCGTTGATTATAAACAACTGAATGTCTAACTAAAAAGGATTTATATCCACTGTCTCGGATCGACGACGTAATTGATCGTCTAACTTCTGCTTCATGCTTTTCTTTACTCGATCTACGATCAGGGTGCTGGCAGATCCCCATGCACCCTGCGCACAAACAGAAAATGGGCATTTGTAACACTCCATGGACTATATCAGTTCAATATGATGACATTTGGGCTATGCTATGCCCCGCATCTTTTGAAAAAATATATCAGCTCGATACTTCGCGGACTGAAATGGGCTATCTGTTTGTGCTGTCTGAACGACGTTGTTATTTTCGGGCACACAATCGACTACTATAACGTCGTTTAGGCCTCGTTCTGGATGATGTGAAAAAGGCTGGCTTGGTCTTGAACTCCAAAAAGTGTTGGTTTTGTAAACGACATGCCTTGATCCTTGGCCATTTGGTAGATAAAGGTGAAGTCAGGCCTGACCCCCGGAAAATTGAAGCCGTCAGCGCCTTTTAGCCACCCACGTCTGTAAAAGAACTTCGCGACTTTCTCGGGTGGTGTTCTTATTTCCGACGCCTTGTGCTTAAATTTGTGGACATCGTGTACCCATTGACCAGCCTCTTGCGAAAAGACAGGGCATTCGAGTGGACATCTGAATGTGGCACTACGTTCTGTCAACTCAAATGTCTGCTGACATCAGAGCCGATTTCCCGTCAATTTGACCCATCTGCTGCAACTGAAGTACACAGCGACGCAAGCGGTATTGGTATAGGAGGCGTTCTTGTTCAGCGTCATAATGACAGAGAGCGAGTCGTTGCCTATACAAGTCGTTCCCTCAGCAAGGCTGAAAAATATTGCACTATGACCGAACAAAAATACTTGGCAACCGTATTTGCCATTCAGACGCTTCATTTTACCTGTATGGGCGTCCTTTCACGTATGTAACAGACCATCATTCTCTATGCTGGCTTGTTACTCTCCGAGACCCTTCTGGACGCCTGCACGCTGGGCTCTACGCCTTCAGGAATTTGACTTCAATGTCATACAAAAGTGGACGATGACATAACAACGCCGATTGCCTTTCTCGCCTTTCATTGTCTACGACTGACAACAATACAGGCACTTTCGACAACTGATTGCTACTGTTCCACACGCGTTTCCTGATTTCATCACGTTTCAGCGGGAACAGCGCAATAACTTGACTCTATACTCTTCATTCGCCACTGTCAGAAGCCCAGAGGGGCAGTGTCGCTTTTGTCTTCGCGATAGACTGTTGTACAAAGTCAACTTCTTTGCAAATGGTGCGTGGTATTTGCCAGTGATTCCCGAAAGCCTGTGGTTCGACATCCTCCGTTTTATGCATGATGACCCGACGTCAGGTCATTTTGGATTCATACGCACCTTTGCACCGAACTCCAGGAGCGCTTCTACTGGTCTAAAATACGACAATGTATGAAGCAATGCGTCTCTAGTTGCGACAAATGCCAGCGCCACAAACGTCCTTCAAGCAGTCCGGATGACGTCCTTCACCCTATAAAGCCTCCGACACCTTTCGAACAAGTTGGTATCGACCTGCTGGGACCGTTTCCGTTGTCTTGAAACAGAAACCGCTGAATCATAGTCTTCGTCGATCACCTTACCAGATATGCGGAAACCGCTGCGATACCATCTTCCACAGCGGATTCCGTCGCCTCTTTCCTGTTACGATCCATCTTACTTCGCCATGGTCCTCCTCGTGTCATCATCAGTGATCGCGGTTGCCAGTTCGTTGCCGACACTGTAGAGGAATTGCTTCGTCTCTGCACTTCCCAGTTTCGCCATTCAACGCCATATCTTCCCAGACGATGGCCTTGTGGAACGCACAAACCACACGCTTACTAATAATACTGGTTAGGTATGTATCTTCGAATCAGAAGTAATTTTGCCATCATCACCTATGCTTATAATAAAGCTAAGCACGAAACCACGGACTTCACTTTGTTCTACCTACTCCACGCTCGACAATCGCGCAACTGCTTCTTATACAATGCTTCCAATCGAGCTCCATACGGACGATTCAGTTGCTCAACACTGCGCCGAGCTGAAGAAGCCACAAAAAATGTTCATATTCACACACTGGCATCGCAAGAATGCTTCAAGCAGAGGTGGGATCAACGCCACGACATCGTTTTTTGAAAAAAGGGGACCTCATTCGGTTGTGGATGCCTGAGCGGAAATGTGGCTTATTCCAGAAATGTTTAGCGCACTATGTCGGTCCATTCGTTATCGTAAATCACCTGAGTGACTTGACCAACGTGGTGGCACCCATGACGCCAGCTATTCGTCGCCAAATACAGTTGGCGCATGTCGCTCGTCTCCAGCAGTTCCATTCCACACTACGCCAATGATTCGCCTTGCCCAGAGGGCTTCGTCTGTGAACCGGGGAATGATACGGTATCAGCCGGGCTATGGTTTGGGACAAAAGTAGAGGAAGAGGAAGTTGGTTGGTTCGGCCTATGTTCGCCATCATCGCCGATCATTGCCTGATCTCGCTTGTAAATATACACTATCAACATCATCATCATCGTCGCCGTCATCATCATCATCATCATCATCATCATCAGCCTGACTACGTCTACTGCAGGACAAAGGCCTCTCCCATGTTCCACCAGTTAACTCGGCCCTGTGCTTGCTGCTGCCAACTTATACCCGCAAACTTTGTAATCTCATCTGCCCACCTAACCTTCTGTCTCCCCCTAACCCGGTTCTCTTCTTTGGGAATCCAGTTAGTTACCTTAATGACCAGCGGTTGTCCTTCTACGCGCTACATATTTCTTCTTCTTTAATTCAACTATGATATCCTTAACCCCCGTTTGTCCCTAATCCTCTCTGCTCTCTTCTTGTTTTTTAAGGTTACACCTACCGTTTTTCTTTCCATTGCTCGCTGCGCCGTCCTCAATTAAGCTGAACCCTCTTTGTAAGTCTCCAGGTTTCTGCTCCGTAGCTAAGTACCGGCAAGATACAGCTGTTATATACCTTCCTCTTGAGGGATAATGGCAATCTACCTGTCGTAATTTGAGAGTGCTTGCCGAATGTGCTCCACCTCATTATATTCTAGTTACTTTAATTTCGTGGTTCGGCTCTGCGGTTATTACCTGCCCTAAGTAGACATAGTCTTTCACAACATGAAGTGCACTATTACCTACTCGAAGCGCTGCTCTTTCCGAGGTTGTTGTACATTACTTTCGTTTTCTGCAAATTATTTTAAAAACCACCTTTCTGCTATTCTTGTCTAACTCCGTAATCATGAGTGCCAGTTCGTCCCCTGAGTTACTCAGCAATGCAATGTCATCAGTGAAGCGCATGTTCTATGGTACTCTCCATTAACTCTTATCCCTAACTGTTCCCATTCTAGGCTTCTGAAACCTCCTGTAAGCACACGGTAAATAGCATTTTAAATAAGCACAGTTTAAACTCAATCTAACCGTAACAATATCAATTATTTGTTGGGCCAGGAAATTTGCTCTTAATGATCGACCACACATTCGATTACGCAAAACCTTCCTTACTTTTTTCGCGGTTAAATTGCTCATAGATAAACCTGAAAACGCTTTCAAGCGTAATACAATACCTAAATCAGAGCCTGTGTTTGATGCCAAAATGCTGATTATGGTATTAGGCATGTAAAACTGCCCAACCGCAGCGCTTTAGTTGCTAAGGTACTCGACTTCTGACCCCCCGGTCGCTAACGG
>WOVY01002279.1:0-94267 GCA_013436015.1 Rhipicephalus annulatus | reverse complement strand
GGTGTGTGTGTGTGTGTGTGTTTACTGTTTTCATATACAAGCTAAATTTCTCAAAACAAAATGCACCACTACCTGCCTACAGTTTTGACACTTAATAAGAACTATACCCATTATACTAAACATCATCATAAATTTGGTGGCTTGCAATGGAGTTACGCCAATAGAATATCTGGAAAGCAGCACAATTTAAGCTGTCGATACAAAATGAGAACTGGTTTCATTGAATTCACGCAAATTAACAAGGGGGCAATATATATATATACAACTGGCACTTTTTAATATATTTAGGATCACCGATTTTACATAGAGTTCTTGATTAGAAAGTACAGGCATTCCTTCAGCTCCCTGGCTCGGTCTCCTGAAGTTTGCAAAAAAAAAAGCAAAGTGAGCACGAAAGCATGCGGTTAGAACAAGAAAGCCTTTCAGAAAGCATTAATTATTATCTTCCGCAAAAGTGGCATGACGTAACTGAGTCGTCACAGATGTAAATGTTGTGACAACGTTACTTATATACTTTGCGTAACGTATGTGCCCACGTGTGCCAGGATGCATGCGGTTCACCAGCTTGCCACAAGCTGGTGGGCTGCATGCACCTTGGTGCCATGTGTCAGAAGAGTATGAAAACTTGCATCGCACACTATTTACCTGATCACTACTCTATTTAAAAGCACGCATGCTAGGTGCTGGCACCTCAAAGAGCTAGTGTATGGTGCCCAATCTGCCCTTAGACAGTTGCTGTGTAACATGTTTATAAAGTGACAGTCTAGAAATCATGAAAGCTTCATTGCTTGGTGAGCAAACAAACACTGGAAGAACTGTGAGGCAATGTACCTTCTAACTTGGTTAGACTGCTGCCATGGTGTGTAATGTAGTCCTGTAAGAAGGGGACGACTGCAAAAGATTTCCTGGATGCCTGTAGAAGATGCCCATATTGCCTCATCTTAATGTCAGGGTGTCTCGTTTGAAGTGCCAGAATAACTGCTCTCTAGGTCGCTTGAAGGCTGGGCAGTAAAATGCTTAAAACATTGCAGCACCCCTCCTTCATTCTCATGTCTTTTTTAGTGACAAATATATGCATTTAGCAGAACCCTTGGGGTTCATTCACAGCGAGCATGAGGTGGTTTCATTGGTCAGCTGCTGCCTCATGAGCCCACCTGACGCACTCTTGGCAAAAAAGAGTGTTCTGCACTCGGTGCCTTTGGTAGGAGCAGCATTGGCCAATGAAGCTCCCAGGGATTACAGATACAGAAACACATGACAAAGTGGACGGGGAAGCACCTTCAATGGTAGGCTCAGGTAGTAGAACTTTAAGTATGTAAGTAAACTCTCAGTAAAACGGAATCTGTTTAAACAAAAACTACCTGCTTAAAAGGAACAATTGCCTCTGGTACTGCTTGGTTTTCGGGCTTGTATTCTGACGCCATTTTCCCCTCTCAGTAAACAGAACTCCTGCTAAATAAAAAATTTTTTTTGGTCCACAGGTTACGTTTACTGAAAAGTCTATTCATAGGTTGTTGGCCTAGACCCCAACCTCGAGAAAGGTCATGTTTTGTCCACTTTTCATTTCAATTTATGTTATGGAGACTATACTACAGATAAACACGACATTTCATATACCTCCGCATGCACTAGGTTTTGGAGAGGACTCACTTTAGCCTCTCACAAAACTTGCTAACTTTTAGATTAAGCTGGCTGCTGAATTGGTCACAGCTTTCATAGTGGCAGCCTTACCCTTGATTTTCTGACTCTTGGCTTGCACAGCACTTCTTATGTAATCGTTATGTTAAACCCTTTTTCCTATCGAAAATGAGCTGAACTTAATCTGCATTGGTATGTATACCACAGAAGATTAGCTAGTCCATGTCAAAAGAAGCATTTGGGGGGTGCCGCAGTTAAGCTATTGTGGTGCATTCTGCTGAGTTCCTTTTTACTTGATTAGGTGATGCAGTAACAAATTTAAAAAAAAAAAAAAACTTGCTCAAAACATGCATTGTGGTTGAGAAAGGACTTTGACACTGGTAGCCAGAATCGGAAGAGGGCGTCCTCCTTTCTTTAGGCATGGTGCGAGTGTGCCAGCAACAGTTCTATTTAGAAGTTTTGTGGAATGTGTGGGATTTCAATTTTTCAAGTATGGCAGCACTACGCAGAGCATCACATTTATATATAAACCATCAAATTTGGACGATGGCTGCGGCTCAACCGATGTATCTACAGTGAATGTCGATAGATGTAAACAAAACCTATACTGGTGCTTCCAAAGCATTTTATTTAAGGGTCGAAGCACCTTAAGACTTAGCTTGTCTGTCCATGGTGTCCCTTGTCATAGCTATAGTTGAAACGCACGTGTGGAACAAAAAAAAAGCTTTAACAATAACAATAGCCTAATATCAAATGGAATGATATAAAACACCACAACAAACCCTTTATACTAGTATGTGACTTCAATGTGGACATTATGAACCTTAGAACCTAGCTTTGTGGTTGGTTGACTTTTGTGTCAATTTATGTCACTCAATTTACATTATATCAGGCAATGCTTGGGTAACGTATGTGAGACACACACACACACAAAAAAGGTTTCACATAGACTTATTATCAATCATAATTGTGACGGAACAACATAAAACATGTACAAAACAGTCTTTTACTAGTTCGCGACTTCAACATAGACATTATGGACCTTAGGACCTAGTTTCGCCACTCGTCATGATTCACTGCGTGCAGATGCATAGATTTCTTGTTTTTCATGGACCCGCTTGTGCCAGCGCTTTATTATTTTATTTTTATTTCAAGGTGATTTTTTTGTGTGCTGATGACCAGGGAGACTAGGGCATGTTCGCTGGTGCACTACAGCAAAGCAAGTCCTTTTCTACTTTTGTCTTGTGAACAAACCACTTTTAAATGGTTTTTCTGAGTGGTTTCAAAACATGTACAATCAAATAGGCTAACTTAAATATTTTTGTATCGTTTTCATCCAAGCAACTAGGTAGGGAGAGGGTTAATCACCTAATTTTACGCTGGATGTCTCGGGCATAAGTCCTGCAAAAATATTCATCGAAAATACATGTTAATACTAGGAAGAGCATTTTGTAAGTTTTCATTGTACATCTATGATCAACAGTACATGCACCCAAAGTACAGCAGGGGAAAAAAGATTTTCAAGCAACTTTGACAGAGAAATAAAAATTCGCAAATGCTTTGTGAGGGCTTCAATGGCAAATCTTTGCATCCAAGCTACATGACTGTGTGCTGAAAAAAAGAGCCCTCTTCCTGAGCCAATTTCCACATTGCACCCATGAGCACCCAGAGTTCATTAGCAAAAATCATTTAGGCATGTTTGAGAGTCACAAATTCTCAGTAATTTATGCCATGCGAAGTGCTTGTAAGCTACACAATGAGAAAAATCTCCAGATTCCTCTTTGCAGAACCCCTGGATCGCTTACTTTTTGGTCACAAATATGCACTGCAAACTCATAATTTGAAATTTTAAAAAATCTTTATTTCTAACACTAATTTCTCATGCAAGGCTTTTTACCCAGTAATCGAAAACTTCTGTGCCAGCCTAATGTATGTAGCTTGTAGATAAAATAATTAAAAAGGATCAAAGCTAATCTACTTTGAAGTTACAGATAAATTTTATGCATTCGCATGTAACCTAACTCAGTTTTATGATCTAGGAAGAGAAAATTGAAGCATAAGGCCTGTGTAATTATCAAGGTTGATACGCTTTACTACACACACAGTGGTGTTTGAAATAGTGTTCTTTACTCTAACCACATCTATATGAGCCTAAAACTTCAGCATATCTGCTTGGGCTACATGTCAATAACAGCTATATGTGGTAATGATTCATTTCCACGGAGTCACCTTTTTGCTCGCTACTGGCTAGCAGAATATGTGACAGGTATTCCACTAGAAACCCTGCACTCTCTGGCGGCTCCGAGTCCTGCTGGTTTTAATGTCAAAGGTCAATGTGCTGCAAGTCAACAATATTGTGGTGCTGTAGCTTTAGAGACCTGCTGTTGTGGGACTTGGTTGACTACGCTTGAATAATTTGTGAACTGGAGTATGGGTGTACTGAAACTGAGTTAAGGTATTTTACTGGTCAGTTATTTAAAATTCAAGCATTTGCAAACCTCTGTTTCCAACATTTTTGCACATTTCAGTCCAATAGGGGTCACTACACCTCTGTGTAGTGGCTAATGGGTCTGTTAATATTTTTGTTTATAATGGTGTATTTGTTACTGCGAAACATTGGGGGACTTAGCCTGCCCAAACTATGATGGGACCTGGCTAATGCAATTTTTTTGATTAGGTGCAGGATGAACCCGATGGTGGTGTTGGCAGTCACTCAAGTCCTCTTCATCAGTTGTTTTGGCTTTTCTCATACTGCTCTCTCAGTCTGTGTAGGTAATGTCAGCAGTGTGCAGATTTATGGTTGCGTTACAAAGAATACTTGTGTCATTGTAGAAGCATGCTGCTGATAAAGTAGTTGCTAGTTCGTGCAGAAATATGGTAAGTGTGCATCGTGTATGTTAGCAGCATTTATTAAGTTCAAAGCTATTTTGGGTATTGTTTTTTGGAATTATTCAATTGGAATACTACGTGTAACTGTATTTACAAAGCTCATATCTATGTACACTTTATTCACTAGCCAATCAGATGTTGAAGCTTTAGACTATTGCTTCTGCTGAGGAGCCTGCTCCTCTTTGGTGTTTCGACTTACTTTCTTCAGATTGTAAGTGTGAGGCACATTGTGGACATCTGTACATCTATAATAGGGACCACTGTGACAACATTGATATCATGCTCTATAAGCAGCAGCCCCATTGCACACTCTGGAATTTGTGCTGCTGTGCTTGCGACTTGTCTTTGTATAGTTGTTTTATTTTGTATTACGCTAGTATCGAAGTGTGTAGCAGCAGCAGCAGCAACAGTGGATCTTATGATAGTACTGAGTATAGTTTTTTAATGTTATGTATTTATACGTTTTTTTGTAAAAAGACTTGATAGCTTGTTTTTCCTGTTATGATTGATAACACAGCGCATGGGAATGTGCCCAGTGAATGAGGGAGAGCGGTCATGTAGATTGCTAAGTTTGTTGATTATGGTCTGACAGTCTTACTTGTGCAGTTTGTATACAAAGTTCAGCAGCTTGCTTTCTGACTATTAACATTTATTTACAAACCAGGTAACTATTTCTCTGGCTAAACATGCAAGTTTGCAACAAGCAGGGGCCATTATTCGGCTCTCAACAAATGATTAGTATAGAAAGGACACCGAAGCTTAATTTAGTATGCTCATTTGTAGATGTTCTGCTTGTATAATTTTAATTCACATCAGGACAGTTTGAATTCAACCACTTGTTTACACATAGGTTATAGAGTTGTGACGTTGGCATTTGCACTTGAAAGGTAAAAGGGGAAGCATGAAATGCAATGCATTAAACCTAAACTACAGTGGAATTTATTTCACCTAGGCTAAATTCTTGAAGTAGTGTACACTCAAACCTCATTACAACAAAGTTGTATCTCACACAAACATAAATGCGTTATATTCGAAAGTTCCTTATAAAGGTGATTGATTCATTGATTTGTGGGGTTTAACGTCCCAAAACCTTCATAATATTGTGAGAGACGCCGTAGTGGAGGGATCCGGAAACTTTGACCACCTGGGGTTCTTAAACGTGCACCCAAATCTGAGCACTACGACCTACAACATTTCCGCCTCCATTGTTTTTGAAGAAATCAACAACATGTTCAGAGTTGCTTACTTTGAACGGGTCTTGGACTGGCAAAATTTTCAAGTACCGTATTTACTCGATTCTACCGCGCCCCCAATTGTAACGCGCACCCGATTCCCACGACGAAAAAAAAAAGTAAGACATCGATTGCAACGTGCACCCATTTTTCTCGCTGGCCCGCGCGATTGCACCACTCGAAAAAATGACTCCTTTCGGCAGCGTCTTCCATTTAAGGCAATTTAGGCCTAGGCACAATTTCACAGTGTTCAAGCTGACCACAGGCAGTTACACATCACCCCTATTGCTTATTAGACACGAATAAACAAAAACGATGAGCATTACGAAATATTTCTAATTTTAGGCAGGAAGTCATATAGCGGGCAATCAAATGTCAGACCAAGACGAGGCATACAGAAACATCTTTTTAGACAAGACATCTGCACAACAGAGAGCCTCTTGACATTCGCCACGTGAAGGGTGTACAATGTTCTTTACGAATGAACATTGGTTGGCATAAAGATAACTTGGACCTTTTTACTTCTCCTTTCAGTTCTAAATTTAAGAGCACATCACAAAAAGTAATAACAGTACCTGGCTTCAAAGAGTATTCTTAGAGTTTTTGCTACACTGCAAATTATTAACCTATATTTATCACAGACATCTTTGATAGCATGCCAGCTGTTTAGTTTGTGCAGAAGCTCCAGCCCATGCTCAAGCAAATTTTTTCCGAGGCTAGACGACGTCTTGGTATCCAATGATTCGGACTTCAGGCAGCTAAGTCGCAGTTTAGGAAGCCTTTATTAGGCTTGCTTGGTGCGTTTCAGTGCTTGTCTTCACATCTAATGACTATCAAACATGAGCTTGCCAACTTTCAGCATTCTTGCAACCACAGAGGAAAAAGCATACTTATCAGAACTTTTAATTAAACATTTCTTACCTCTTCTATGTGCACCCGGACCAAGTGATTATTCTTGGTATTAGAAGTGTCTATTGGGCTATACGCCAGGTACTTCGCACAACAGCCTGGCAAGTCTCTTCCGTCATTTCAAAAGGGATGACGGTAAGTTGGATGCCTGACGATTCCAAGAGTCAAAATAGCTTGAATTAACAAATCTGCACTACAGCAAAGTAGAGAAAATGGTGCTCGAACAAACTTACCTTGGTAGTGCTTGCACTATTGAACAGGATGGCCCTATCTAACGGAATATTCCCAGTGACCATGCCATTGGTGGTAAACAGTGCTCCAAGTGACTGTAACCACTGGCCAACCTTTACACAGTCACAATCTTGCCAGCCATGCATATTTTACGCTTGTTACATTCTCCGTAAATGCTGCAAGTTTTGAAGAGTTCCATCTCTGAATTTTCAAACACAGTATGTGTTCCTTTTCCCGTAGCGACGATGCCAAGTCTCTGAAAGGAATGTTGTTCTATATAAGCACTACTATAAACACCTGACCGTAAGTATTAATGCTAATGAATGCTTTTTCTGCTTACATTTCCAGGTGGCTGGCAGATTATGGCTGGTAGCTGAATTCTCTGATGCCCACAATAGGCTTGGTTTCAAGTCTCTATGCATTCTTTTGTACTGTCTTCACGTTGATGTACCTTTGCGTGCAATAATGAAGCTATAAACTTTACCATCACTTCTTGTCTCTCCCTGGCCATTGCTTGCGCTGACGCGTACCTATGTTTTTTTGGGGCCAAAGTCACCTTTTTGAGGAAGTCAAAGCGGATTTAACCGGGTACCTGTAACAGAGTGAATGTGAAAGCAATAAATTTTGTTTTTTTGGGTATCCACATAAGACGAATTTGTGCAGAAGAACAAAGACAATAAAGCTAATTTATTCGAAAAAGTCTTGAAAGGCAAATATTGGGCCTCAATTTTTCAGGAATATTTTAGAGCAGACAACCGAAATGCAAATCTGCTCTTCATGTGGTCTATAATGAAAAATAGGAAGCAGGAATGGTGAAGGGTAAATAGCCATTTTTACAGCCTGTCATGGAGCGCTACAGCAATACATAAATGTGCTAATAGCTGACAACAGGGCGTTGAGTAATGAAAAAAATGTACATACAGCGATTAAGCCACTCTTTGGGGCAATACATGATGAAGGCGTCAATGAAGTCTCGCTTCTTGTGCAGCATGCATTCATATTGCCTTATTAGGTCTGCAAAGAAATATAGAGATAACACTAGATGTACGATGAGTATGGTGATAAGAAATACTGGTGAAATCATAGTTATTGTACCCAGTACTTACCGAGCCAATATTTACAGTGCGTAATTAATTTATATATGGTCTAGAGAGGTTAACCTCGCAAAGTATTCATGCTTGTTTCAATTTGCTAAAGTAGAATTTATACTTGTTTTAATTCACTAAAGTAAAACTTAGTGCTGTGAAAATTTTCAATAAGCAAATTATATTACGCATATGGGAGGTCACTGAGGACCTAAGCATTAAGTGTGCAAAGTGATCAAGTTACTGTTCTAGATCTTCATACGATCTGCTGCCTCATCTTTTAACATTCCTACACAGAAGTGTGGTTTCGAATTAACATTGCACTAGGCCATAGACTCACACCTATGGCTTTTTTAAAGTTTAGCTTCAATTTCTTTCACAATCCTGCATGTTGAAATACTGTACAAATATTGTTATGTTGAAGTATCCATTCATTTTGATCGTAAAAGCAATGAATTCAGTTCTACCACAAAGTCACATGACTGCTTCAACGCATCACATTTCGAAAACATGAATTTCTTCCAGCTTCAGCCGTCCGATTTTACGTAATGAACAGTACAGCCGCTAGCACCTTTAACTTGAACACTTTGATGCGTAGCCACGACTAGTTTGATGCCAGCCACGAAGTGGTGGGCGGTTTTGCCGAGATACCTCGGCAGGCTTATGTGTATGGTTAGCATGCTGGCAACAGACCCCAAACGTACGTGGTGTCAGTGTCAGCGTCAAGTTGCAGGACAGTCGGCGGAGCGTTCATATTGAAGGTGCTGGCAGCTCTCTAGCTTGTAGACTCAAGGATGTACAGAGGAATTCGAGTTAAGTTAAATAGTCAGACCACTGCCATTAAAGATACGCTCGTCAACACACCGCTACATGTATTTGATTTGATAAAACACATATCGGCCCTAATGTAATTTCAAACAATATCTAACCCCATGACCTAACTGCCTTTACACGCCAGTCCAGTCAACACTCTTGACGGGACGACATCAAGTGCACAAGAACTCCATTCATCAGAAGACTAATCTAGCCTGCAATATTCACACAAAACCTAATTTCAACATAGGCTGGTGCTCCAGCTACTTCGCATAAAGTTCACTTCCACAGCGCATGAAATGAGTTTTCCAGATTCAGCCAAATCGTCTTTCTTCTTGAGATTATGTTCTAATATAGGCGTTTAAGTTCAAATATAGAGATTGTGCACTTGACATGCAGGAACTGACCAAGAGAAGAGTGCAACATATGCTTTTGTCAATTACTCAGAGGTTGGGTCGCAACAAAGCGTACTCAAAAAATTTCAATGCATTATGTGTGACATTTTCACTGTATTTGACACTGTACAGTTTTCTGGCCATATAATGAAGATCAAGAGCCTCAGAAAAGAATGATGCTGACCATAAGAAACATTGCGAACACTTGACCATAACAAGTAATCCTATCAAATAGTTAAATAGCTTACATTTCCTTGATAGTGTTAGAATCTGGCTCTTAGCTGGGTCTGATGTAAAGGAGTCCACCCAAAATGTCACTGGCACCGATTTTTTGCGGCCTTAGTTTGAAGAAACTGCTGGGCACAAGGTGAATCTACGCATAGAACCACCAAGTTGTTGGGCACGGCAGTCAGTGAACTTGTCCTTGCACAGGGGAAGGCCTCTTTGGCTGTAAAAGTGGGTGCGAAAGCTAAACTCGCCTGGCTGCCTGAAGTCAAGCAAATGTGAAAGCAACGATTTTGTTTCCTCTGTAATATTATTAGATAAGTGTGTTTGCTATAACGAATCAGCATAAAAGAAAAGGATTTGCGAAAGTATGAAAAAGATAACATAGTGACCCTTGCAGCAATATATCCGAGCAGAATACCAGGATACATAAAAAAATCTTTATACAAGTCTCTGTCTATTAAAAACAAATAGATATACGGGCCCGCATACTAAGCAGGTATTGAAGGATGCTATGAATTTTTGCCACTCCAAGCCCCAAGGACACTGTCTTACCAGCAGCATTTATTTGATTTGTTCCTTCACTTAGAAAACACAAGCTTCAGCAGTAGTGGAGACAATGTCATCCCTTCTTGACATGGAAAGCTGGTCCAACATACCACAGCCCGGGTTCTACAAGTTACGGTGCATGCCTATTACCAGCCCTAAATTAAAAAGCCCCGAGAACAGCCACAATTTTCTAATCCAACATTAACCATACACAGTGATCTGTTAAGCTAAAACACCTTTTGAGCCCATGGCCTACTGACAGCATTCAATGAAAAACCTTAGACTCAGTTGCATCAGTTGTCTAAGTTAAGTACATTGACTTGTGAGGATTGACGAGATATGTGTGATGTTTCTGTAGGATGCAGTCTTTCTAATTTCTCTTTCACAGCTTTGATGGCATGCTGTTTTCATAAGCTTAACTATGCAAGTATCTTTCAGTGGTTCTTGCATGTACACTGCATTTGAGATATGTATGCAAATCATCTTTCCACGTAGTTCTCTTTAGAATTCACTGATAGAGTCTTCCAGTAGTGAATAGTCATACTTGGGATATAGTGTCAAGCAGTGGTTAATGCTAAAATAAACATGCCAACACAAATTGTATCAAAGGGCATAGCACGTAATTCATAAGCTTGTAGTCATGACACCCACATAAGATTGATGTTTAACTCACTTAAACCTTTTTACGTGCACAAGATATTTGAAGAAGCCAAGAAAGCTTAAATGAATACCTACCTTACAAATGTGTTTTCGTCTGTGCACTCGGTGTTCAAATGTAATTTATTTTCTGTGCTTCGGTTCTTGGGCATCTTGATACGCTTGAAGATGATCAGAGCAGCTGTGTTGTTGAGTCGTCTTGTTGGGCAATAATCAGACGATGATTGGCCGTCTAATTTGCAAAATGCACGACCGAATGTGAGACCGAGGCAGCGAGGGATAATTATGGCCTCTTCAGACTGCTTTTCTTTGTCCGGCATTCAGTGACAAATTGACAGGAAAGAAGAGCATTGTGGACACACTGTCAGAGAATTGTCTTGACGGACGAACAAGTCGACTGAAACTAAAAGACACAGACAGAAAGATGAACACAGAGATGTCTTGATGTATAGAGTCAGTAACTTGCAGACGTCAAGAACCACAGATTGAGAGATACATGTACAAGAGACAAAGCTGTACAGATGGACCGAAAGAAGGACAGGCTGCGACATTAGAATGACAATATAAACAGAACAATTACTAGATGCTGAGACAGGCAGAAAGCAGACATACGAACAGAAATGCAGACAGACGTATGGATGAAGCGTCACATATACAAAGATGGTGGAACGACATGTGAACGGAGAGACATGTGCACAGATGAACGGGCAGACATACATATAGACAAGTGGACTGAAGAACAGAAAAAGACATACCAACAGATGAATGGACACACAGATAGACAAGAGTGAAAGACTGATAAAAACAGCGACAAAAACATAGACAGAGGGTGATCAAGAGAGATGTACAGCATAACACGTGAGCTCTCGCTCGTCAAGCACAAGCCTAGTAATAACAGGACAATACACAAGCTTCCAGGCCCTAGCATCTACTTTGGCTGCGCTGATCTGTGCTATACCAGTGATTGTGTGAGCCAGTCCCGCGAGTCTGTTTGTCACTACCAGCCAGTCGAGCAAGTCACGCAGTCAGCAGAGCCAAAAAGCGTCAGCACGGAAGCAGGTTCTAGCCATCGAGCGACGATTGTTCCAAGCCACACCAGGGAGTGTATATGGTTGGGCTAGGTGACCTAGGTTCATGAGGGCGACATTTAAGGAGTATTCACTGTAGAAAACTAAGAAAAAAGCTCTGCGCTCTGCTCGTTATAAAAGAAGCACCGGGCTCTACATACATGCAGATGCAGAGACATGGAGAAAAGCATGGAGAAAAACGGTAAAACGAACGGGAGCATAAAGAGCGTAGCCCTCTTCTCTGGCCACGTAAACGCACTCTAAATTTCGTCACCATGCACATAGACCAACTGGCCCGAACATCTACACTAGTTGGCATGGCTCGACGGTACTGCTTTGGTGCCGCTGCAACCGTCGACCACCCGTGTCACCCGTGCCGCAACAGACTTGCTGGTGGCACACCGCTGCTGGGACGGCTGCAGCTGTTTTTTCTTATGGCGGTACACCTTACGTTTAGACACCCCGCACATTAATGGTGAGGCTTCTCCATCCATGGTTTCTGTTATCATGGATGCAATTGAAACATGAGCATTATACAGAAAGCTTTATATATAGACAACTCCCTTTACACTAGTCAGCAACTGGGGTTATGGGTCTCATGACCCAGCATGGTTCTCAAGTATGACTTCACTTTGAAGCTGTATAAAAAACTTGCTTTTTCGAAGCGTGCGGGTGTGTGTGTCTTTACGTGTGTTTGGGTGCGTGCGTGTGTGTTTGTGTAAAAAAAGACAGACAGCCACACAGAGAACGAGAAATGGATACAAAGACGTTCAAACGGACCAATCGAACACACAAAGGCATGAAAAAAAAGGATAGAGGCACAGACCCAGACCGACAGGTGGACAAAGAGACGGACAGAGAGACCTATTTAAAGACAGACATGTGAACCGATGGGTAGATATGCGGAACACCCACATACAGAGGGACGGACAAACAGGCAGGATAGAGGCACAGACGCAAGAAAAGGGACAGTGAAAAGAACGGGCGAAGAGACTGACAGAGACATACAGACTGACTACTACAAAAAAAAAAAACTCGCATACAGAGAGACAGACTGACAGACAAGATAGAGGCACAGACCCAAGCAGATGTACGGGAAAAAGAACGGATGAAGACACAGACAGTGTTATACAGACAAGTGAACAGACGGATAAATAGACAAAGCTCACCTACGGGGCAATGGACTGACGGACAGCATAGAGACACTGACGCAAGAGATGGACGTGGAGAAGTACGAACTACGAGACGGTCACAGACAAGCAGACGAACTAACATATGGACAGATAATCAGGAAATCCATATACGGAGAGATGCATGGACGGGCAGAAAGCGAGACAGGCAGACGGGCGGACAAACAGACAGAAATAGAGATGTACAGATGCACAGAGAAAAAAACGGGCTGGAACAAAAGACGGACAGTATAGAAAGAAGAAAGTAAAGTGCGAATTCAGGCAGAAAGACAAACAAACAGACATGTGGATACACGTATACATGTGGAAACACGTATAGGGGGATTGTCACACATACACAGATTGTTGAACGAACGTGTGGATGGAGAGACACAGGTACACAGATAAATGGGCAGACAGACATTTGGATGAGCATATGGATGGAGAAAAGACGGACATGCAGACAAATGAATGAATGCAGACAAATGAATGAATGGACAGATAGACGAGAGCAAAAAAGACTGACAGAAAGACCAACAAAAACATAGAGAGACAGGGAGGAAGATTAAGAAAGACACACAGCCTAAAGAACGAGCTCTCGCAAGTAAAGCACCAGCTTAGTACTAACACATCACTACACGAGCTTCCAGCTCCTTGTATCGTCTTGGGCAATGATGATCTGTGTTATACCAGACATTGTGTCAGTCATTAAGAGCCAGTCAAGTGGGTTAGTTTGTGTGACTTGATCGACTGGCTGGTAATGACAGTCAGCAGGGCCAAAAAAATCACTGCATAATTATGAGGTGAATGACGACGAGTAAGGCGAAACAGACGGACGTAGAGCGGACGCGCAGATGCACAGCGAACAGACGGGTGGACGGATGCACGGACAGGCGGACGGATGAAGAGACTGATGCATGGGCGGACGGGTGGAGGGACGAAGAGCTAAATGCACGGGCGGGCGGACGGATGCACGACGGACGCAAGATTGCACGGGCGGACGGTCGGACGTGCAAATGTTTCGCCCCACTCATTATTCACTCCACAGATATGCCGTGAAAACCCCTTATGCCATCTAGTTATACAATTCCTAAGCACTTATACAACACCCTCTAACGAGCGACTCAAATTGGAGGTGGCTACATATTACCACTATAGAGAAGGAAATGACCCATGGCGTAAGGAGCTGCACCCTAAAAGACAGAATGCCGGATGGATGCAAAGACGGTTGAACAGATGGAGAAAGACAGAGACCCACCTTAATACACCGAAGGATAGAGGCATGAATGCAGACAGATGGACAGTGAAAACACTGGATAAAGACAATAATGGAGAGACTTACAGAGAAAGGGAAATTGACAGATAGATAGATGCACAGAACACTCACGTATGAAGAGACGGACTGACGGGCAAGATAAAGGCACAGACTCGGACAGATGGACAGTGAAAATAACGCATGAATAGACAGACAAATGCATGGACCGACATGGATACAGACAAAGGCCTGGAGATGCACGGATTGGCGAAACGTCAGATTTTCGGATAGACAGGGCTGAATCATAGCAGCAAATTCAAGACAGGCAAACGGTCACACAGACAAATCAAAACAGATAGACAAGAAAACAATGACAGACATTTACGTGCAGGTAAATGCAGAGAGACAAATTATGAAAGTAGACAAACACAGACTAACAGACACAGGCAGATGAATGAACATACGCAGCCAGAGACTGACAAAAGACTACAGAGGGACACAGTGAAATGGTGCAAGACGAACATGTAGACCGAGGCATACAGAGCAACGTGAACAGACAATGACGTAGACAAACATACAGAGATATGCAGGCAGAGGAATGGACAGACAAATGCAGATAGTGAAAATTCAAACAGAGATGGGCAGAATTACAGATCACTAGGTAGAGAGAAAGGAGAGCATTGACAGTGACAGTCTAAAGAAGCGCCGATGGACAACCGGAAGCTGCTCGTGAGCCATTTCATTGTGAAGGGTTTGATGGTGTGGCCATTCATTTCCGACCTTGACTTTCATAACGTCTTAGAGGAGCTGCAAGTACAATTAACCACAATTGATATAATTATATGGGTACTGTGGACAGAAATAATGGCTAATTCAAATCTATTGTAAACACTTTTTTAAATAACTGCTGCTGTGTTCTTTAAATAGGGCCTATAGAGTATAACCTTACATGGGCTCTTGTTACTCTACTGTAATATCCTTTTCTAAAAAATATCAAGAGCAAACCTGCAATATGAATATGTATTATTCTAGTATCAGTTAATTGAAATCACAAGCTTAGTACTTGATATGACCTGCTGAAGTGCTACACTATTCAACATTACTACGTTAAGTAAGGTTGATTTAAAACCAACTGAATCCATAAAGCAAGAGACTCACACTAATTAGTTTTTGAAACAGCTTAATTCTTCCACCAACTTGCATTGTTAACACTGTACATTATTATTTTATGTTGAATCATCAATACAATTTAGGCCTGAAGGCGAGCCAATGTGTCTCCGACTATGAAGTGATTGCATTGCTGGAAACTGGCACGACAAAATACCGAATACAAGCACCACAATTGTTCAGCAGATTTCGTTCTACGGTTTCTTTTCTGCTTTTATGCAATAAACATTCCAAATGCATGCCCATAAGCCTGCAAGCTGCAGTTGAGTGGTATAAATGAGCTGACCACTGCTGGCAATTGTAGCCCATCTTCGCACCGATACATGCTCAACACTGAGAAACCAATTGAGCTTTTGTGAAAATTGTGAATAAACACAAGCCCTTTAGGCAACTTGGGTGCAGGGATAATCTGCTATTCGTCATCTTCAGCCTGACTGCGCCCACTGAAAGCATTTTGCATGATCTGCCAATCAACCCGGTCTTGTGCTTTCTGCTGCTACAATGTACACGCGAAGTTTGCAGTCTAATTAGCACACCTATCTTTCTACCCTTTCAGCATTTGCCTTCTTTCGAAAGCTTCTTTTCAATTGTAAAACAACAGGAGAGTCACTTGAAAAACTTTCAGAGTACTTTGGTAGCACTTACCGTTTATAGGAGCGTTGTAGTTCAAATAATTGATAGCTTGGGTCCAGACATCCATGCCGAACAGCGAGTAAATTTGAGAAGTCAGCATCAGGCCAAATTAGCCTGGAGGTTTAGCAACATTGACAATCCAAGATCAGTAAGCACCTTAATACAATAAAGTGCTTCACAGAAAGCCTACTCTGAAACCGCAGGCTCCTCATACCTAGGTGAATGCGCCGAACATGAACGTGTTTGTTATTACAGGACATTCACAATAGGTTGGTAAGTCACAACGACAGCGCAATGTGCGGACACTTCACCTGTTCGACATACCTAGTTTTGCTATCATTACTAATCAGGGCTTGGTGGGCGCTTAGTCATTTCACAGTTGCGCTATAATAGCTCTTTGCAGGTTCTATATTTTACAGCGAAAGCTGGTATGAGATCACAACACTGGTCACGAAAGACGCCATAAATGTCTGCCGCGCGCAAATATTAAGGCAATTTAGACCTAGGCACAATTTCACAGTGTTCGAGCTGACCACAGGCAGTTACACATCACTCCTATTGCTTATTAGACACGAATAAACAAAAACGATGAGCGTTACGGAATATTTCTAACTTTAGGCAGGAAGTCATTTAGCGGGCTATCAAATGTCAGACCAAGACGAGGCATACAGAAACATCTTTTTAGACAAGACATCTGAACAACAGAGAGCCTCTTGACATTCGCCACGTGAAGGGTGTATGATGTTCTTTACGAATGAACATTGGTTGGCATAAAGATAACTTGGACCTTTTTACTTCTCCTTTCAGTTCTAAATTTAAGAGCAAATCACAAAAAGTAATAATAGTACCTGGCTTCAAAGAGCATTCTTAGAGTTTTTGCTACACTGCAAATGATTATTCTATATTATCACAGACATCTTTGATAGCATGCCAGCTGTTTAGTTTGTGCAGAAGCTCCAGCCCATGCTCAAGCAAATTTTTTCCGAGGCTAGACGACGTCTTTGTATCCAATGATTCGGACTTCAGGCAGCTAAGTCGCAGTTTAGGAAGCCTTTATCAGGCTTGCTTGGTGCGTTTCAGTGCTTGTCTTCACATCTAATGACTATCAAACATGAGCTTGCCAACTTTCAGCATTCTTGCAACGACAGAGGAAAAAGCATACTTATCAGAACTTTTAATTAAACATTTCTTACCTCTTCTATGTGCACCCGCACCAAGTGATTATTCTTGGTATTAGAAGTGTCTATTGGGCTATACGCCAGGTACTTCGCACAACAGCCTGGCAAGTCTCTTCCGTCATTTCAAAAGGGATGACGGTAAGTTGGATGCCCAATGATTCCAAGAGTAAAAATAGCTTGAATTAACACATCTGCACTACAGCAAAGTAGGGAAAATGGTGCTCGAACAAACTTACCTTGGTAGTGCTTGCACTATTGAACAGGATGGCCCTATCTAATGGAATATTCCCAGTGACCATGCCATTGGTGGTAAACAGTGCTCCAAGTGACTGTAACCACTGGCCAACCTTTACACAGTCACAATCTTGCCAGCCATGCATATTTTACACTTGTTCCATTCTCCGTAAATGATGCAAGTTTTGAAGAGTTCCATCTCTGAATTTCCAAACACAGTATGTGTTCTTTTTCCCGTAGTGATGATGCCAAGTCTCTGAAAGCAATGTTGTTCTATATAAGCACTACTATAAACACCTGACCGTAAGTATTAATGCTAATGAATGCTTTTTCTGCTTATATTTCCAGGTGGCTGGCAGATTATGGCTGGTAGCTTAATTCTCTGATGCCCACAATAGGCTTGGTTTCAAGTCTCTATGCATTCTTTTGTACTGTCTTCACGTTGATGTACCTTTGCGTGCAATAATGAAGCTATAAACTTAACCATCACTTCTTGTCTCTCCCTGGCAATTGCTTGCGCTGACGCGTACCTATGTTTTTTTGGGGCCAAAGTCACCTTTTTGAGGAAGTCAAAGCAGATTTAACCGGGTACCTGTAACAGAGTGAATGTTAAAGCAATAAATTTTGTTTTTTTGGGTATCCACATAAGACGAAATTGTGCAGAAGAACAAGACAATGAAGCTAATTTATTCGAAAAAGTCTTGAAACGCAAATATGGGGCCTCAATTTTTCAGGAATATTTTAGAGCAGACAACCGAAATGCAAATCTGCTCTTCATGTGGTCTATAATAAAAAATAGGAAGCAGGAATGGTGAAGGGTAAATAGCCATTTATACAGCCTGTCATGGAGCGCTACAGCAATACATAAATGTGCTAATAGCTCACAACAGGGCGTTGAGTAATGAAAAATATGTACATACAGCGATTAAGCCACTTTTTAGGGCAATACATGATGAAGACGTCAATGAAGTCTCGCTTCTTGTGCAGCATGCATTCATAATGCCTTATTAGGTCTGCAAAGAAATATAGAGATAACACTAGATGTACGATGAGTATGGTGATAAGAAATACTGGTGAATTCATAGTTATTGTACCCACTACTTACCGAGCCAATATTTACAGTGCGTAAGTAATTTATATATGGTCCAGAGAGGTTAACCTCGCAAAGTATTCATGCTTGTTTCAATTCGCTAAAGTAGAATTTATGCTTGTTTTAATTCACTAAAGTAAAACTTAGTGCTGTGAAAATTTTCAATAAACAATTATATTATGCATATGGGAGGTCACTGAGGACCTAAGCATTAAGTGTGCAAAGTGATCAAGTTACTGTTCTAGATCCTCATACGATCTGCTGCCTCATCTTTTAACATTCCTACACAGAAGTGTGGTTGCGAATTAACATTGCACTAGGCCATAGACTCACACTTATGGCTTTTTTAAAGTTTAGCTTTAATTTCTTTCACAATCCTGCATGTTGAAATACTGTACAACAATTGTTATGTTGAAGCATCCATTCATTTTGATCATAAAAGCAATGAATTCAGTTCTACCACAAAGTCACATGACTGCTTCAACGCATCACATTTCGAAAACATGAATTTCTTCCAGCTTTAGCTGTCCGAATTTATGTAAGGAACAGTACAACCGCCAGCACCTTTAACTCGAACACTTTGATGCGTAGCCACGACTAGTTTGATGCCAGCCGTGAAGTGGTGGGCGGTTTTGCCGAGATACCTCGGTAGGCTTGTGTGTATGATTAGCATGCTGGCAAACGACCCCAAACGTACGTGGTGTCAGTGTCAGCGTCAAGTTGTAGGACACTTGGCGGAGCGTTCATATTACAGGTGCTGGCAGCTGTCTAGCTTGTAGACTCAAGGATGTACAGAGGAATTCGAGTTAAGTTAAATAGTCAGACCACTGCCATTAAAGATACGCTCGTCAACACACCGCTACATGTATTTGATTTGATAAAACACATATCGGCCCTAATGTAATTTCAAACAATATCTAAGACCATGACCTAACTGCCTTTACACGCCAGTCCAGTCAACACTCTTGACGGGACGACATCAAGTGCACAAGAACTCCATTCATCAGAAGACTAATCTAGCCTGCAATATTCACACAAAACCTAATTTCAACATAGGCTGGTGCTCCAGCTACTTCGCATAAAGTTCACTTCCACAGCGCATGAAATGAGTTTTCCAGATTCAGCTAAATCGTCTTTCTTCTTGAGATTATGTTCTAATATAGGCGTTTAAGTTCAAATATAGAGATTGCGCACTTGACATGCAGGAACTGACCAAGAGAAGGGTGCAACATTTGCTTTGGTCAATTACTCAGAGGTTGGGTCGCAACAAAGCATACTAAAAAAATTTCAATGCATTATGTGTGACATTTTCACTGTATTTGACACTGTACAGTTTTCTGGCCATATAATGAAGATCAAGAGCCTCAGAAAAGAATGATGTTGACCATAAGGAACATTGCGAACACTTGACTATAACAAGTAATGCTATGAAATAGTTAAATAGCTTACATTTCCTTGATAGTGTTAGAATCTGGCTCTTAGCTGGGTCTGATGTAAAGGAGTCCGCCCAAAATGTCACTGGCATCGATTTTTCGCTGCCTTAGTTTGAAGAAACTGCTGGGCACAAGGTGAATCTACGCATAGAACCATCAAGTTGTTGGGCACGGCAGTCAGTACCTTGTCCTTGCACAGGGGAAGGCCTCTTTGGCTGTAAAAGTGGGTGCGAAAGCTAAACTCGCCTGGCTGCCTGAAGTCAAGCAAATGTGAAAGCAACGATTTTGTTTCCTCTGTAATATTATTAGATAAGTGTGTTTGCTATATTGAATCAGCATAAAAGAAAAGGATTTGCGAAAGTATGAAAGAGATAACATAGTGATCCTTGTAGCAATATATCCGAGCAGAATACCAGGATGCATAAAAAAATCTCTATACAAGTCTCTGTCTATTAAAAACAAATAGATATACGGGCGTGCATACTAAGCAGGAATAAAGGATGCTATGAAGCTTTGCCACTCCAAGCCCCAAAAACACTGTCTTACCAGCAGCATTTATTTGATTTGTTCCTTCACTTAGAAAAACACAAGCTTCAGCAGTAGTGGAGACAATATCATCCCTTCTTGACATGGAAAGCTGGTCCAACATACCACAGCCCGGGTTCTACAAGTTACGGTGCATGCCTATTACCAGCCCTAAATTAAAAAGCCCCGAGAACAGTCACAATTTTTTATTCCAACATTAACCATACACAGTGATCTGTTAAGCTAAAACAACTTTTGAGCCCATGGCCTACTGACAGCATTCAATGAAAAACCTTAGACTCAGTTGCATCAGTTGTCTAAGTTAAGTACATTGACTTGTGAGGATTGACGAGATATGTGTGATGTTTCTGTAGGATGCAGTCTTTATAATTTCTCTTTCAAAGCTTTGATGGCATGCTGTTTTCATAAGCTTAACTATGAAAGTATCTTTCAGTGGTTCTTGCATGTACACTGCATTTGAGATATGTATGCAAATCATCTTTCCACGTAGTTCTCTTTAGAATTCACTGATAGAGTCTTCCAGTAGTGAATAGTCATACTTGGGATATAGTGTCAAGCAGTGGTTAATGCTAAAATAAACATGCCAACACAAATTGTATCAATGGGCATAGCACGTAATTCATAAGCTTGTAGTCATGACACCCACATAAGATTGATTTTTAACTCAGTTAAACCTTTTTACGTGCACAAGATATTTGAAGAAGCCAAGAAAGCTTAAATGAATACCTACCTTACAAATGTGTTTTCGTCTGTGCACTCGGTGTTCAAACGTAATTTCCTTTCTGTGCTTCGGTTCTTGGGCATCTTGATACGCTTGAAGATGATCAGAGCAGCTGTGTTGTTGAGTCGTCTTGTTGGGCAATAATCAGACGATGATTGGCCGTCTAATTTGCAAAATGCACGACTGAATGTGAGACCGAGGCAGCGAGGGGTAATTATGGCCTGTTCAGAGTGCTTTTGTTTGTCCGGCATTCAGTGACAAATTGACAGGAAAGAAGAGCACTGTGGACACTCTGTCAGAGAATTGTCTTGACGGACGAACAAGTCGACTGAAACTAAAAGACACAGACAGAAAGATGAACACAGAGACGTCGTGATGTATAGAGTCAGTAACTTGCAGACGTCAAGAACCACAGATTGAGAGATACATGTACAAGAGACAAAGCTGTACAGATGGACCGAAAGAAAGACAGGCTGCGACATTAGAAAGACAATATAAACAGAACAATTACTAGATGCTGAGACAGGCAGAAAGCAGACATACGAACAGAAATGCAGACAGACGTATGAAGCGTCACATATACAAAGATGGTGGATTGACATGTGAACGGAGAGACATGTGCACAGATGAACGGGCAGACATACATATAGACAAGTGGACTGAAGAACAGAAAAAGACATACCAACAGATGAATGGACGCACAGATAGACAAGAGTGAAAGACTGACAAAAACAGCGACAAAAACACAGACAGAGGTGATCAAGACAGATGTACAGCATAACACGTGAGCTTTCACTGGTCAAGCACAAGCCTATTATTAACAGGACAATACACAAGCTTCCAGGCCCTGGCATCTACTTTGGCTGCGGTGATCTGTGCTATACCAGTGATTGTGTGAGCCAGTCCCGCGAGTCTGTTTCTCACTACCATCCAGTCGAGCAAGTCACACAGTCAGCAGGGCCAAAAAGCGTCAACACGGAAGCAGGTTCTAACCATCGAGCGACGATTGTTCCAAGCCACACCAGGGAGTGTATATGGTTGGGCTATGTGACCTAGGTTCATGAGGGCGACATTTAAGGAGTATTCACTGTAGAAAACTAAGAAAAAAGCTCTGCGCTCTGCTCGTTGTAAAAGAAGCACCGGGCTCTACATACATGCAGATGCAGAGACATGGAGAAATGCATAGAGAAAAACGGTAAAACGAACGGGAGCATAAAGAGCGTAGCCCTCTTCTCTGTCAACGTAAACGCACTCTAAACTTCGTCACCATGCACATAGACCAACTGGCCCGAACATCTACACTAGTTGGCATGGCTCGACGGTACTGCTTTGGTGCCGCTGCAACCGTCGACCACCCGTGTCACCCGTGCCGCAACAGACTTGCTGGTGGCACACCGCTTTCTTTCTTTCTTTCTTTATTTTACCCTCAGGGCTTTACAGCATTGTAGAGGGGAGGGGCAAAAAGCAAAACATACACTTAATAAGTCAGCCAACGCACAAAAAGTACAAAAGATTCAATAAGAAAACGAGCAAAAGCGAAACGGGCAAAAGCAAAACAAAAAGAGGCAAAAGCGAAACGGGCAAAAAGCAAAACATACACGTAAGAAGCCAGCCATCGCACAAAGGTGCAAAAGATTCAATAATAAGAAAACGACAAAAAAATGCGGTGTGAAATACAAGTTACGAATACAATGAGGTACTATCGCGTGCGCGACATGTAATGCATTTTACATGGAAGATGTCAAGGCCTGACGGAACGCGTCAGGTTCAGTAATACTGACGGTTGATGTTGACAGAAGATTCCAGTCGCGACATGTGTTAGGAAGGAAAGACTGGGAAAAGGTGACGGTGTTACTTCGAGGGATATGCACTTTGTGGAGGTGATCTATGCGGGATGATATGAAAGATGCAGGCTGCAATAAGCGCGATTTTAGAACGTGATTGTGATAGTATATTTTTTGGAACGCGCAAAGGCGAGCGATTTTTCTGCGCATGACAAGTGGAGGGAGATTAAGCCTGACCTTCATGGCAGTTACACTAGATGTTCGATTATAGCTGCAAAGAATGAAACGTGACGACCGGTTTTGGATTGCCTCTAATTTGTTAACGAGTGTTATATGGCCGGGATCCCATACACATGCGGCGTACTCCAGTAGAGGACGGATGTAGGTGATGTACAGCTGTTTCTTTAAAAAAGTCGGCGCAACAGGAAAGTTTCGTTTTAAGTAACCGAGCATGCGATTAGACTTGGATGTGACGTGATTAATGTGGTCGGACCATGATAGCGAGTTAGTAATGTGAACACCAAGATACTTATAAGATCGGACATATTCAAGAGGGGTTGCGTTCAGGCTGTATGAATAGTTATCGATAGATGTGTGGTTACGTGAAACTCTCATTGCTTTACATTTAGAAATGTTAAGTTCCATTTTCCAAAGGTTACACCAATGTAAAATGTTGTTTAGGTCTGATTGTAAGGTTTCGTTGTCGTTATGATCAGTAATTTTACGGTAAATGACACAATCGTCAGCGAAGAGGCAAATAGGGGAGGATATGTTATTAGGCAAGTCATTAATATAAATTAAAAATAGTAGTGGGCCTAAAACAGAACCTTGAGGTATGCCTGAACGCACGGGCACTTCAGAGGAATTAATATCGTTAGTACAAACAAACTGTGTGCGGTTAGAAAGAAATTCTTTTATCCAGTCAAGTAATAACGGGTCTATGCTCAAGCAATGTAATTTTAGTAGGAGCAGTTCATGGTTAACCTTGTCAAAAGCTTTGGCGAAATCTAGGAAAATACAATTAATAGTTGTACCTGAGTCAAGTGCAGCGTGGAGATCATTAGTAAATAGTATTAGTTGTGTTTCGCAAGAAAAAAATTTGCGGAAACCATGCTGAGAGTTATGAAAGAAGTTATTTGATTCCAAATGTTTAACGAGGTTTGAGTAAATTATATGCTCCATTAGTTTGCAAGGGACCGATGTGAGAGAAATAGGACGATAATTACGGGGGTTATGTCTTTCACCAGATTTATGGAGTGGGATCACCTTAGCGGTTTTCCAGTCTTTAGGTAGACAGTTATCTTGGAGCGATTTAGTAAAGAGGCAGCCTAAGATAATGGAACTGTATTCCTTAGTATTCTGAAGAAATTTAGAGTTAATTGAGTCAACTCCACATGACGATGATCGCTTTAGCTTATCAATTAGTGTCGCAATGCCGGTTGTATTAAAGGTAATGGGATCCATAGGAAGACAGTCAAGATTCTGTATGCATGGACGATTGTTAATGATGAAGTCGGAGAAAGAAGAAGCGAACGTTTCATTCAGTAACGAAGCACAGTGATCTTTTGGGACTGGATTACCAAGTTCATCAACAAGGCAAATAGTTGAGTCCTCTTTCGGCTTAAATGTGTTCCAAAACTGTTTTGGATTAGCTTGCAACAGTGCTGGTAGTGTGAAGTGAAAGAAATGGTGTTTGGCACTATTGAGAGCGTCATTGTAGGACTTAGCTGCCGTTTTATAGACAGACCAGCGTTCGGCGCTTTGTAATCGTTTCGCGGCACGAAACAGCCGTGATTTTTTATTCGACAACCTTTTAAGGTGCCTAGAATACCAAGGTGCGTTAGAATTGCTGTATATAGTTCTTAGAGGGACATGTTGGGCTGTTAGTTCAGCAACCTTTACTTTGAATGACTGCCATAGTATTTCAACGGGTTTGTGAGAATAATCTAAAAGAAATTCATCGAGAAAAGAGCAGAGACTGGAGTTTATAGCTTCAAAGTCTGCTTTGCTGTAGTCTCTTATCTGTTTCAACTGTCTACGTGGGTTTGGTGCAGGAAGGCTAATGGTAAAGTGAAGTATGTCATGATCGCTTAAGCCAGGGGTGTGTGTTATAGAAGAAGCGATATCAGGAACTGATGTTAGTATCAGGTCAAGTAATGACGCTGTGGTGGGCGTTACACGTGTTGGCCGAGTTACCAACTGAGACAGATTAAAGTCCAGGCATGCATGAATAAAAGCGATAGCTTCCGCGGATGATGAAATGGAGGACAGGTAAGGTTCTGGCCACTGAATATGTGGAAAATTGAAATCACCAGCAAGAAAGACGGGCACAGCAGGAAACTTGACAGTGATTTCATTCACCGAGTCATGAAACGCCTCAGAAAAACCACTGGCACAACTTGGAGGACGATAACAGGCACCAAAAATTATTTTCTTGAAGTTGATTGTTAAACAGCACCAAATTATTTCCAAGCTACTCACAGTTGAAATTAGGAAACTCTCGAAGGTTTCATTTACAGCAATCAAAACACCACCACCAATCCTCTCGTCACGGTCACGTCGGTACACAACAAACTTTTTGTTGCAATAAAACAGCTCGTTGTTTTTTATTTCGTTTGACAACCAAGTTTCACTTAATATAACAACATCTGCTTCCGAATCGTTGATTAGAGCACTGAGACTCTCTTTTTTATTACTAAGGCTTCGGATGTTGGTATACAGAACAGGTATAGGAAACAAAACGGCACCACCCCTCGCGGTATCCTATTTTTTTGTGGCTTGCGTTCTACTAGAGCGCGTTAACCTAGGCGAGAGAGGGGCATTCTGACAAGAGCGGGAAGTTGACGTAGGCTTACACATATTGTCTGAAGCTTCTTCGCGAACACGCTCATGCACACTGTCTTCGCCTGGATCGTAAATATAGCACTTACCACCTGCGAGAAGTTTGTTGTGGGTTAACTTAGTGGTTATGTTAAGCGTTTTGCTGAACTCACTCAGTTTTTTCCGGGCAGTGCGCGTAGCGAGTGAATAGTCTTGCTTTATACTTAGTTCAGTTCCAGAAAGCAGAGAGCGCTTTGAGAAAACTAAATCTTTACTTTTGTCCGCAGCAAACTTAGCAATAATGGGTCGCTGCTGGGATGGCTGCAGCTGTTTTTTCTTATGGCGGTACACCTTACGTTTAGACACCCCCCACATTAATGGTGAGGCTTCTCCATCCACGGTTTCTGTTATCATGAATGCAATTGAAACATAAGCATTATACAGAAAGCTTTATATATAGACAACTCCTTTACACTAGTCAGCAACTGGGGTTATGGGTCTCATGACCCAGCATGGTTCTCAAGTATGACTTCACTTTGAAGCTGTATAAAAAACTTGCTTTTTCGAAGCGTGCGGGTGTGTGTGTCTTTACGTGTGTTTGGGTGCGTGCGTGTGTGTTTGTGTAAAAAAAGACAGACAGCCACACAGAGAACGAGAAATGGATACAAAGACGTTCAAACGGACCAATCGAACACACAAAGGCATGAAAAAAAAGGATAGAGGCACAGACCCAGACCGACAGGTGGACAAAGAGACGGACAGAGAGACCTATTTAAAGACAGACATGTGAACCGATGGGTAGATATGCGGAACACCCACATACAGAGAGACGGACAAACAGGCAGGATAGAGGCACAGACGCAAGAAAAGGGACAGTAAAAAGAATGGGCAAAGAGACTGACAGAGGCATATAGACTGACTACTACAAAAAAAAACTCGCATACAGAAAGACGGACTGACAGAAAAGATAGAGGCACAGACCCAAGCAGATGTACGGGAAAAGGAACGGATGAAGACACAGACAGTGTTATACAGACAAGTGAACAGACAGATGAATAGACAAAGCTCACCTACGGGGCAATGGACTGACGGACAGCATAGAGACACCGACGCAAGAGGTGGACAAGGAGAAGAACGAACTACGAGACGGTCACAGACACACAGACGAACTAACATATGGACAGATAATCAGGAAATCCATATACGGAGAGATGCATGGACGGGTAGAAAGCGAGACAGGCAGACGGGCGGACAAACAGACAGAAATAGAGATGTACAGATGCACAGAGAAAAAGACGGGCTGGAACAACAGACGGACAGTATAGAAGGAAGAAAGTAAAGTGCAAATTCAGGCAGAAAGACAAACAGACATGTGGATACACGTATAGGGGAATTGTCACACATACACAGATTGTCGAACGAACGTGTGGATGGAGAGACACAGGTACACAGATAAATGGGCAGACAGACATTTGGACGAGCATATGGATGGAGAAAAGACGGACATGCAGACAAATGAATGGATGGACAGATAGACGAGAGCAAAAAAGACTGACAGTAAGACCAACAAAAACATAGAGAGACAGGGAGGAAGATTAAGAAAGACACACAGCCTAAAGAACAAGCTCTCGCAAGTAAAGCACCAGCTTAGTACTAATGCATCACTACACGAGCTTCCAGCTCCTTGTATCGTCTTGGGCAATGATGATCTGTGTTATACCAGACATTGTGTCAGTCATTAAGAGCCAGTCAAGTGGGTCAGTTTGTGTGACTTGATCGACTGGCTGGTAATGACAGTCAGCAGGGCCAAAAAAATTACTGCATATTTATGACGTGAATGACGACGAGTAAGGCAAAAAAGACAGACGTAGAGCGGACGCGCATATGCACAGCGAACAGACGGGTGGACGGACGCACGGACCGATGAAGAGACTGATGCATGGGCGGACGGGTGGAGGGACGAAGAGCCGAATGCACGGGGCGGGCGGACGGATGCACGACGGACGCAAGAATGCACAGGCGGACGCTCGGACGTGCAAATGTTTCGCCCCACTCATCATTCACTCCACAGATATGCCGTGAAAACCCCTTATGCCATCTAGTTATATAATTCCTAAGCACTTATACAACACCCTCTAACGAGCGACTCAAATTGGAGGTGGCTACATATTACCACTATAGAGAAGGAAATGACCCATGGCGTAAGGAGCTTCACCCTAAAAGACAGACAGAATGCCGGATGGATGCAAAGACGGTTGAACGGATGGAGAAAAACAGAGACCCATCATAATACACCGAAGGATAGAGGCATGAATGCAGACAGATGGACAGTGAAAACACTGGATAAAGACAATAATAGAGAGACTTACAGAGAAAGGGAAATAGACAGACAGATAGATGCACAGAACACCCACGTATGAAGAAACGGACTGACGGGCAAGATAAAGGCACAGACTCGGACAGATGGACAGTGAAAATAACGCATGAATAGACTGACAGAGAGAGAGAGAGACAAACGGGCAGATGGTTAGATACACAAAAATTCGCATACAGAGACGCACTGATAGGCACAAAATGAGACAGGCAGACAGACAAATGCATGGACCGACATGAATACAGACAAAGGGCTGGAGATGCACGGATTGGCGAAACGTCAGAATTTTGGATAGACAGGGCTGAATCATAGCAGCAAAATCAAGACAGGCAAACGGTCACACAGACAAATCAAGACAGATAGACAAGGAAACAATGACAGACATTTACGTGCAGGTAAATGCAGAGAGACAAATTATGAAAATAGACAAACACAGACTAACAGACACAAGCAGACGAATGGACATACACAGTCAGAGACTGACAAAAGACTGCAGAGGGACACAGTGAAATGGTGCAAGACGAACGTGTAGACCGAGGCATACAGAGCAACGTGAACAGAAAATGACGTAGACAAACATTAAGAGATATGCAGGCAGAGGAATGGACAGACAAATGCAGATAGTGAGAAATTCAAACAGAGATGGGCAGAATTACAGATCACTAGGTAGAGAGAAAGGAGAGCATTGAGAGTGACAGTCTAAAGAAGCGTCGATGGACAACCAGAAGCTGCTCGTGAGCCATTTCATCGTGAAGGGTTTGATGGTGTGGCCCTTCATTTCCGACCTTGACTTTCATAACAACTTAGAGGAGCTGCAAGTACAATTAACCACAATTTATATAATAATATGGGTACAGTGGACAGAAATAATGGCTAATTCAAATCTATTCTAAACACTTCTTTAAATAACTGCTGCTATGTTCTTTATATAGGGCCTATAGAGCATAACCTTACATGGGCTCTTGTTACTCTACTGTAATATCCTTTTCTAAAAAATATCAAGAGCAAACCTGCAATATGAATATGTATTATTCTAGTATCAGTTAATTGAAATCACAAGCTTAGTACTTGATATGACCTGCTGAAGTGCTACACTATTCAACATTACTACGTTAAGTAAGATTGATTTAAAACCAACTGAATCCATAAAGCAAGAGACTCACACTAATTAGTTTTTGAAACAGCTTAATTCTTCCACCAACCTGCATTGTTAACACTGTACATCATTATTTTATGTTGAATCATCAATACAATTTAGGCCTGAAGGCAAGCCAATGTGTCTCCGACTATGAAGTGATTGCATTGCTGGAAACTGGCACGACAAAATACCGAATACAAGCACCACAATTGTTCAGCAGAGTTCGTTCTAGGGTTTCTTTTCTGCTTTTATGCAATAAACATTCCAAATGCATGCCCATAAGCCTGCAAGCTGCAGTTGAGTGGTATAAATGAGCTGACCACTGCTGGCAATTGTAGCCTATCTTCGCACCGATACACGCTCAACACTGAGTAAGCAATTGAGCATTTATGAAAATTGTGAATAAACACAAGCCCTTTAGGCAACTTGGGTGCAGGGATAATCTGCTATTCGTCATCATCAGCCTGACTGCGCCCACTGAAAGCATTTTGCATGATCTGCCAATCAACCCGGTCTTGTGCTTTCTGCTGCTACAATGTACACGCGAAGTTTGCAGTCTAATTAGCACACCTATCTTTCTACCCTTTCAGCATTTGCCTTCTTTCGAAAGCTTCTTTTCAATTGTAAAACAACAGGAGAGTCACTTGAAAAACTTTCAGAGTACTTTGGTAGCACTTACCGTTTACAGGAGCGTTGTAGTTCAAATAATTGATAGCTTGGGTCCAGACATCCATGCCGAACAGCGAGTAAATTTGAGAAGTCAGCATCAGGCCAAATTAGCCTGCAGGTTTAGCAACATTGACAATCCAAGATCAGTAAGCACATTAATACAATAAAGTGCTTCACAGAAAGCCTACTCTGAAACCGCAGGCTCCTCATACCTAGGTGAATGCGCCGAACATGAACGTGTTTGTTATTACAGGACATTCACAATAGGTTGGTAAGTCGCAACGACAGCGCAATGTGCGGACACCGCACTTCACCTGTTCGACATACCTAGTTTTGCTATCATTACTAATCAGGGCTTGGTGGGCGCTTAGTCATTTCACAGTTGTGCTATAATAGCTCTTTGCAGGTTCTATATTTTACAGCGAAAGCTGGTATGAGATCACAACACTGGTCACGAAAGACGCCATAAATGTCTGCCGCACGCAAATATTAACCTTCTCAGACCTGAGAGTAATGGCACGGAGAAATAACTTTGACCAAGTTCTTATACTTACTTTTGTGTTACATAGAACCCCCCAAAAAATTATTTTGAATGTGCACAGAGCCTAACAACAAGTAATTGTTTGTCTCCCTGCAGGGACACTGGGTCTATCCTTAGGCATTTCTAGGAATACGTATGCATTTTTGTGTATTTGTAAAGGGCCGCAAATAACTGTTTCGAGGATGAACTTTAGAGAAAGAAAGATTAAATTGATTTTTATTAGTTCTGGTGATACATTTAGAGCACAAAAAAATCACTTTTGGGACGGATGGGCGCGGGACATCCAGAAACTTCTTGTTTTTCTTGCACCATCTTTTGCACTTATCTTCAGGCTCCACTCCAAAGGCAGCCGACAGCATCACAATGGGCTTTTTGTCGACCCATTTTGTGCAAGCAAGCCTGCTGTCTTATCTTAGTCGCTGCTCCGAAGTGCCCCGAGATTTCTTCAACAAATCCTTGTCATTTGTGAAATGGGCCTCTTTTGGCATTCTGTTCTTCATCTGAGTGCCGATGCCAAAAATGCCCTTTTTAATGAGCTCATCCATCAAACTGACCGAAGAAAACCAACGGTCACAGTAAAGCGTGGAGCATGCAGGCACTGTCTCAACCAGCTTCACGACTGAGTTGCCCGATATGCCAAGGCCAAAGTCTGGAAACGTCTCTTTGCCTTTGTAAATTGCAAAATCATAAATCAACCCGTCCTTTCCTGCGAGAACAAAGTTTTTCAGGCCCACAGGATTTGGTTTGTTAGGGATATACTGCTTCATAGAACAGCGCCCGGAAAACGCGATGACTTCTTCATCCACACAGAAGCAGTTGGATCTTTCCAAGCCCAAGCAGCCCTTTCGCACCATCTCAACGAAAGGCGCAACCTTCCAAAGTCTCTCGCTCTTCTTGTCGTCATCACTGATGTCGTCTTCAAGTTGGCAGCACAGGTTAGATCGCAGTAAGAAGAAACGATCTCGTGGCATGGTGTCGGCTACTGAGCTAACAGCCAGGCCCTTCTTCCAAAAAAATGGTATTCTTGGATAGCCAATCACTCCCATCAGCATGGAACAACCCAGAAACTGTTTAACTTCCTGACCTGTGATTTTAGATATGATTCCACGCTTTCTCAGAATTCTCTGGATTGTTTTCTCGGCCATTTTTTCGAGCATGTTGTCATCTACATACTGCTTGTAGCAGTCGGCAGGCGAGAACTCCAATCTAGCTTCCGAAAAAACACACCCCGTCTCGAGAATAGGCACATTGTTTTCTGGTGAAGAATTGGCTGCCTTCCACAGAGGACGCCTTTGCGAAATTCCTACGCCGCTGGAGCCGTCGTTGTCACTATCAGAAGATGAACCAGCATACTCCTCAGTGTCGGAATCATACGCGGCATTCACGGCGTCAACGTCGTCTTCATTCTCGGAGTCCGAAATATCGGAAGTTTCCCGGTCACAAATTGATTGCAATACTTCGTCTGCCGGCAAGGTTCTTTTTGGCGTTGCATAAGTTTGTTACCAGACTTTGGGGTGGTTGTTGCCAGACTGCCGCTAAATTTGGCTAAAAAGTTTTCTCCTGTAGTTGTGGCTTCTCCGTAAGAGTTTCGTGCTATCCGCGGTGCATTTCTCAACTGAAAATTTTTTTCCTGTAGTTGTGGCTTCTTCGTAAGAGTTTGGTGCTATCCGTGGTGCATTTCGTGAGTGCATGAGCGACGCTGGCCGTATTTATTAACGGAATGAACCGAGCCTAGCAGAAGTCGAGCGAGGTGCTGCCGTGCAATTAAGAGGCCATTTTAATTCCGTTTTAACTAACAGAATGAACCGCGCATACGAGAATTCGTTTTATTTACGGAATGAACCGCGCCTAGCAAAAGTCAAGCGCGGTGCTGCTGCGCAATTAAGAGGCCGTTGTAATTAACGGAATGAACCGCGCCTAGCAGAAGTCGAGTGCGGCGCTGCTGTGCAATTAAGAGGCCGTTTTAATTAACGCAATGAACCGCGCCTAGCAGAAGTTGGGGCGCATTCTTTTGCTGTGTGCGCAGCTGTGCAATTAAAATATCGCGTCTCAGTATTAGGGATTACGGGCAAAACTGAATAGAGTCGCAGGAGGTGATTTGCTGCCCCCTTCCCCCCCCCCTAGTTTTTTTTTCTCTCAGCTGATCGTGTCGCGTCGACTGTGTGCTACGACGGGGGACGCTACACTTCCCCTAGCTGTGTCAGCACAAGACATATCGTTCGGACTCGTATATAACATGTGATGAATAAGCGTTCTAAGGCTGGTTAATCGGGGTACGTCGGATATGCTACAGCTATGTACGCCTGGAAGGCTCCTTTATCGAAGCAGATAAATGGAATTAGGCACGACTTGCGCATACCTGTAAATGGGACCCGGCCGACAAGCCACTGTCGCTTACAAGGCCCCACCCACAATAAGCACAAACTACCAAACTTCCAAATAACGATTGTGTATTGTTTCTCTGCTCAGGAGCTTAGTATACAACAATAAAAATAAAATGACATAATAAACATAATAATGACAATAATAATAATACAATATAATGACAACATAAACGTAAGAATAAAATGACAATATGTCTCACTACACCCTAATCACAATTAAACTGGATACCGGCTAGCAATTACCTCTAATAATAGAAGAAAAGGGTCTTTCACGTTGGGACGTGCGTTAATTGATCTCCACCAAAGCCAGGCGAGGTGAGACGGCATAAGTGAGGTAGTCGTCTTGTTGCTGTTGCGAACGAGATGGCGCTTGGCCTTTTGCCATTCACTTTCAATCCTTTGCGTGTTGGCGCCTGTCGTAGGATCAACGAAGTTGACACTGTGGTTCACGACGTGCCAGTCCAAGTTTAGTGGTGTTCCGTTGGCATCCATAAGTCTGGGTATGCACTGGTACACGGCCCACTCATCGCTGTACACCGTCGTCCCGGGAAGAATGTGCTGCCGGTCGAAGCGATGGCGCAGGTGACAGTCCGATTTCAGGAAGGAAGGCCTCTTCCGCGGCAGGGTACCTTATGATGCCGGCGATTTCAACAATGCTGGGGTCTATCCGTGGCGTGGCCATGACGAGACGCTTCCTGAACTGGTAACAGTGTAGCTTGCATGGCTAACGTTACGGCATATTATAAGGGTCATGAGGTGAAAGGTGGATAGAGCGCTCTAACGTTGACAGGGCGCTTACGTGATGCAGCATCAGCGGGGAAAGAGGGGGTGGGTCGACGTGGCACGAGCATCTGCGGAGAAAGAGTGGATAGGCCACGGCCCTAACGCCACGCGAGCACCTGCGGAGAAAGACGGGATGGGCAAAGACACCTGGAATAAAAAAAACATAAAAAAACCCTTTTTGGACCTCTAACGTTGGTTGACATGGCGCCGACCCGACGCGAGTGTCTGCGGAGAAAGAGGGGGTGAGAAAAGACGCCTGGAATAAAAAAAAACATAAAAAACCTTTTTGTACCTCTAACGTTGATTGACATGGCGCCGACCCGACGCGACGTGAGTGTCTGCGGAGAAAGAGGGGCGGGTCACGGCGCCGACGGGACGCGAGCATATGTGTGAAAATACGGGATAGGCGAAGACGCCTCGAATCGTACAACACCTAGGTCACGTACTCCACTTCGGTGCCCCTCCTTCTCCACAGCATTGGTGACTTGAGCGGGAGTGCGAACGACGTTACGTGATGCTACGTGATGTGACCGACGTATCACATAAACAGTACACCACCCAGGGCACGTACTCCACCTCGGTGCATTGGGCGTCGATACATGGCCAAACTTGCTCACGTAAACCTCTTAAATTTCCTTATTTGGTGCTCCCTATCTCGGTCGCAATCCCTAAGCTTTAGGATCGTGATCCTTACGAATTGCCGTAACGTTAGTTGCGCAAAGTACATTGTCACCATTTCAGGAGCCGTCGCGTTATCGGACTGCCGAAAACGCCATCGTTTCGAGCGGCAGTTCGACCTGCAGACAGTCGGGAACAGCACAGAAGCGGCCGCTGACATCGAGTGATGGGGAATTCGCAAGGACCTCGGCTTAATTATGGTGACCCAGGATGCAGTAAGTCGTCACGTACAATTGCCCCGGCAAAAAAACGAGCAGACCCACACTTCAGGTACAATAGTTGCAGGAGACAGCTAGCTGTCCCAGCTCCGCGGGACACTCACGATGCAAGGTAGACAGGGGCGAGGCTCCTTTTTTTTGATTCTCGAGACGAACTTGGTCGTTGCACGTCTCAACGTGAAAGACCCTTTCCTTCGATTAATGGAGGTGATCGCTCGCCGATATCCCGTTTAGGGATCCCTGCCATATCGTGAGTGATGAGCGTGTATTGAGACATATTATGCCATATTATTCTTATGTACCCACCCTATTGTTTTATACTGCGCTCTTGAGCTGAGAGACAATTTGTGCTTATTGTGGGTGGGGCCCTGTAAGCGACGGCGGCTCGTCGGCCAGGTCCCATTTACAGGTACGCGCAAGTCGCGCTTAATTCGCTCCATCTGCTTCGATAAAGCAGCCTTCCAGGCGTACTTAGCTGTAGCATATCCGACGTACCTCGATTAACCAGCCTTGGAACGCTTATTCATCACATGTATATACGAGTCCGAACGATATGTCTTGTGCTGACACAGCTAGGGGAAGCATAGCGTCCCCCGTCGTAGCGCGCGGTCGACGCGACAGGATCAGCTGAGAGAGGAAAAAAAAAAGAAAGTAAGGGGGGAGGTGGGTAGCACATCACCTCTGGCGACTATTCAGTTTTCCCCGTAATCCCTAATACTGAGACGCGATATCTTCATCGCACAGCTGCGCACACAGCAAGAGAACGTGCCTCGACTTCTGTAATGGGCGGTTCATTCCGTTAATTAAAACGGCCTCTTAATTGCGCATCAGCGCCGCGCTCGACTTCTGCTAGGCACGGTTCATTCCGTTAATTACAACGGCCTCTTAATTGCGCAGCAGCGCCAGCGCTCGACTTCTGCTAGGCTCGGTTCATTCCGTTAATTAAAACGGCCAGCGTCGCTCATTCACTCGCGAAATGCACCGCGGATAGCACCAACTTCTTACGGAGAAGCCACAACTACAAGAGAGAAATTTTCAGCCAAGAAATGCACCGCGGATGGCACTAAACTCTTGCGGAGAAGCCACAACTACAGGAGAAAAATTTTCAGCCAAGAAATGCACCGCGGGTAGCACCAAACTCTTACGTAAAAACTACTACTACTACAGGAAAAAAATTTTCTGCTAAATTTAGCGGCATTCTGGCAACAACCACCCTTCCAGTCTGGCAACCACTTATGCAACGCCAAAAGGAACCTTCTTGGTGGATAAGCCTGGAATTACTAAGCAACGGGAAGCTAGACTTGAATTCCCACTGGTAAACTTTCATAAAAAAGAATGTGCTAGTCGGCCATTTGACTTCAATATAAACACGCACATGAACCCAATGTCCCTTTGCGAGGACACTAAACTTTAAAGCTGCGAAGGTCTCAATAAAGTCAATGGTTTTCTCTAAACGGTGTCAACGTGTTCTCCAGGAATTAAACCTTCGCACGCCGTGTCAATTTTTTAAAATGAAAAGCATTAAGACCAACGATAAAGCGACTTACCTGGCCGTCTTGCATAAAACGTGCTGGCGCAGATTGCCGCCATGTTTTTTCCGAGCGGGAAAGAGAAATTTCGCCGAGGTCAAGGTAGATGGCGCCACAGACCTTGTCCTCCTTGAGGTACATTGGTTCTCTCCGCTGCACAACCGTTGTAGTTCTCGTCGCCTGTGAACCAATGTCCCTGTGGGGGGACAAAAGGTCTGAGGAGGCTAATGCTTCATCCCACGGAGGAAGGAAAGGTGCTTCATCCCTTCCGCCAGGGACATCACGCCAAAGAGATTAAAACTCTAATGCAGAATACGGCGCGCGCATGAGGCGGGCCTACAGAACAGATACACAGACATATGTTTAGAAAAAAAAAACTGGTGAACGATTTAGAGTACTTGGTACTCTACTATAGGGGAGTACTAGGCCATCCCGTGGGCCAATTAGTGACCGTTCGCATTGTGTTTAAAAAAAGTGATTAATGAGAAGTGTGTTAAAAAAAAATGGGTGTAACGATTCAGAGTACGAGGTACTATACAGCGTAACTAAGTGCATATGTGCACACTTTTCGCAGAGACAGAAACTTTTGAAGATGCACTGTTAGCTAAAGCCGCTGAATCGGCGGCCAATGATTGATTGCTATGTGGGGTTTAACGTCCCAACACCACTGAGAGACGCCGTAGTGGAGGGCTCCGGAAATTTCGACCACCTGGGGTTCTTTAACGTGCACCCAAATCTGAGCACACGGGCCTACAACATTTCCGCCTCCATCGGAAATGCAGCCGCCGCAGCCGGGTTCGAACCCGCGACCTGCGGGTCAGCAGCCGAGTGCCTTAGCCACTAGACCACCGCGGCGGGGCAATCGTCGACCGATGTAGTTCGAACTGAAATGGTCACCATCCAAGCCCACAAATGTGGTGCTGCTTTTAATCTTGTAAAACTTACAAATGCAGCACATTTTGTCTGCTACTGTGACATCCATTCTCAGTGTGCAATTATACCTTAGTTATAAAATGCAAGGCAGCGTCTCCTGCGCCGCGCAGCAGCCATACCCACACAAAAGTGGATTCTGCGCCGCACGGAAGTGACGTCACTTAAAAATTATTACCTAAAGCTACATAAACAAGTAAATTATTCGTGCGTAATGCGTTGAACCTACAAAATTTTTACTAAACAGGTGTTGAACGAGTCAATTAGCTTAGGTTTGTTATTTAAATACATATTACAAGTATTTTGAATACGGCAACGTCTTGTGCGCCGCGCGGCGCAGCAGCCATCACCACACAGAGGTGGCTACTGCGCCGCATGAAAGTGACGTCACTTTTAAAAAGTTAACGTGAAGCTATTAAGATGTGCAAATTATTACTTTATAATGCAATAAACTTACAAAAGTGTCAATAAACAAGTGTGTAACGTGTTTTTTATAGTGCATAAATAATTATTAACGCATTGTATAAAAATATTTGTTTCGTATACTGTTTTTGTAATATTAGTATATAATGCTCAATTTAACAACCTAATAAATTATTTGTTCGTTTATAAGTATTATTAAAAGGAAAATAAGTTGATTGTTTGTTCTGTGCTCGAGGGTGCAGCGGGTTTACCCCTGGTTTCGGTTTGGAGCGTATTTTGATCCTACGACTACCCTAATACAGTACATGTGTACAGTATTGTACACATATAGTACACATACGTACAGTATCGCACCCAATATTGTACAGTACATGTGTACGTTCTACATCGCAATGTGCCATGTCAACAGCATTCGCCGAACACCGTGTGATAAATCTGCATCGCAACGTCAACAGGGTGTTTCTTTGATAGACCGAGAGGAAATCGGTGGTCTGGCGTCAAATTAATGTGCATCCTTGCCTGTCGACAGAGTGTTTCTTTGGTAGACAGAGAGGAAATCGGTGGTCTGGTGTCAAATTAATGGGCATCCTTGCATTTCGTTCGCGAAATCTATGCGTCCAGTGACGCTGTTCTGGTACCACGTCTACTGCGGCGCGTTTTTCTGTCATCAGAGCCTCAATAAATAGCGTGAACAGCATTGCTTACCCAGTGGCGGAGGAAACGATGCAGTCAGTTGCATCGTTTTCGCTTACGGGCCTGGAGTTTTGTGTGTCCTTGTACGTCTCGGCAAGAAAGTGCATCGATTGTTGAACAAGCGTATAAATGTCCAATTCTGCGAGGATAATCAAACATTCGAAATCAAAGGAGGCGGCATTCAGGAAGATCAGTCCAATATGTGCTTAGGAGAAACTTGTTAACTTGTGTCGCAGACAATACATTATTGTTATTGATTTCAGCAGTGCTCTGAGGGACGAGGATCTTTCAGTGCGCTGCTAAAATCAAGAATGCGATCCAACTTGCGTATGCAATTTTCAGTTTCCATGCAGCACATTATTGATCGCCTTATATGAAAAAGTTAACAAAAATGTCATTTATGTACGTGCTATGCATGCCATGTTAAGCTTCTGTGCTAACTATACCCTTGCACTGGATATTAAAATGTTTACATGCTTACACTCTGAAGAAGAGATGGTCCGCTTATTTCTTTTAAACAAATCTGGAATGTTGGCCATGTTGTCGCTTGTGCCTCTAGACCAGGTAGTCGTGTCTGGACCACCAAGAACCAGCTTGACCTCCCTCATCCCCAGGGTCACACATCTTAATTCATGCGGCTACGATGTGCTGCTGCACTTCCACTAAGTATGAGTTGAATATGTTCGCAAATAGACTGCCATATAAAGCACTGGCAGGTGCTCTTCAGTTTTCTTTTCTTTTTTAGCGTGTTATAGTGCAGCGATTGGTTCGCAGGTCTTGCAAACCTTGTACAGCTATGGACAGGGCTGACTATTGTAGCTTCGTATGCATGTAGAAACCTTTTCCAAGTAGAAAGGTTATTATCATCAACATAAGAGAAAGGTATACAAGCTGTTTTCATCAAACCAATCTTCACAAATGAGATAAAAATGACTAACCCATTACTACTTGAATTACTAGCCATACTGTACAGGTTGCCATCAATTTAATCAATGCAACACCCAACATTAAAACCACACTAATTCATTAATTTCACCTGTGATGGCAATGTTAGTACAGTCAGCATTAGGCTGGCAATTCTGGTACTGCACGAGAGCCTCTTTTAATGTTGCCTATAGCAGCTAGATTACAAAAGCACTACAATTTTGTCGAAAAACTCACATGATCTACGAAGTCTTCACGTCTCGCTATTGAGGTGACCAGGGCATGGTTGGAATTGCTGCGATCATATGTCTGACTAAGGAGCTGAAGTACTTGCTTCATGTGTGATGCCTGTATTGCGTTGATTTGCTTGCATCGGATCCATGCATTCATTGTGCACGATGACCTAAACTGATACGACACATGCATTTTAATCTCTCATAACATAGACAGATTAAGAGATGCCCTTCTTGGCTACTTAGTTCATAACTGAAGCTCAACAGTGGCAGGACAAAAACATGTGGGTCTAAACGACCGGGCAAAATCCTCCTGACCTTATATGATGGTCTACTGACAAATTTTGTCGCCTCCTCACCTACGTCAAATTTAGTGTTAGTTATAAACGTTCGGCGATTTTAAACTTCCAGGCTTCAGTTTTGTCGCTTTATCTATCTCGGCTAGTGATAAGGTAGCCCATGTCTTACTATAAAAGCTTGTTAAGACTTTCGCCTAACTCAGTTTATTACGAAGCCTATACAAATTGTAGGTTCTGATTTTGATGAGATAAACCTTGAAACTTCTTTTTCTGAGAGCCTTTTAGCTCTATGTTCTCCCCATTTTATTGAACAAAATTAGACGCCGCTCAAAACTACCCGAACTCATGATATGACACATACCTGTTACAAAAGTACGGTGTAGTAAATGTGCATTTTTGCCTCAAAGAGCCAATAAAAAGAAGAAACAAAAATGTCTGTGTAGGTCTACACTGTACCCTATTAATCCTTGGGAATTCAACAGCAAGTGATATGGATTACAGAAAAATGCTCAAAGCCTCAAGCCGTCAGTTGAGGTGCTGTCCACTATCATCATCATCATCAGCCTGACTACGTCCACTGCAAGACAAAGGCCTCTCCCATGTTCCGCCAGTTAACTCGATCCTGTGCTTGCTGCTGCCACTTTACACCCACAAACTTCTTGATCTCATCTGCCCACCTAACCTTCTGTCTCCCCCAAACCCGCTTGCCTTCTCTGGGAATCCAGTTAGTTACCCTTAACGACCAGCAATTGTCCTGTCTATGTACTACATGCCCAGCCCATGTCCATTTCCTCTTCTTGATTTCAACTATGATATGCTTAACCCCGTTTTGTTCCCTGATCCACTCTGCTCTCTTCTTGTTTCTTAAAGTTACACCTACCATTTTTCTTTCCATTGCTCGCTGCGTCATCCTCTATTCAAGCTGAACCCTCTTTGTAAGTCTTCAGGTTTCTGCTCCATAGCTAAGTACCAGCAAAATACAGCTGATATATATTTTCTTCTTGAGAGATAGTGGCAATCTACCTCTCGTAATTTGAGAGTGCTTGCCAAATGTGCTCCACCCCATTCTTATTCTTCTAGTTACTTCAATCTCTTGGTTCGGCTCCGTGGTTATTACCTGCACTAAGTAGTCATAGTCTTTTACTAAAAACTCGCGCTCAGTTGACGACTTAACTCATCGCCGCAGAACTGCCCGCCTTTCGCTTCTCCACAAACTCTATCATCACCCATACCTTCACCGCATTTTCGAAGCACCAACAGTCATCTTTCCACGCACAGACCATATCTTCAAGATAAAATGTATAACTTGTCGCTCAGCTCATTACGCTAATTCCTTCATTCCCCGAACAATAGTTGCATGGAATAGCTTTCCATCCCACATTGCCACTCAAGCAGATTTCACAACATTTAACGAACTTTTACTCAACATTTCCGACTAGATATCCACCGCGCGTACTCTCATTAAGCTTCTTCATATGTACATCAGTGTTTATTTTTCTTGTTATCATGTGTTAATGTTTTTCATGACCATTGTACACGCTTGATTTGTATTATTTATGTGTTAATTGCAAACTTTTGTATCTTAAGATCATGCCATCATATTAGTTTTTTTTCCTTGTATACTGTATTTGTTAGTGCCCTTAATTTATGTTTTCAGTATTCAATATTTCATCTCTACTTATTTTTCTTTTTTTCATAGTATCTGATTTTGGTTGTTGTTGTTGCTTTTTGTATTTAGCTCGCTTTCATTATTTTGTTTAATCTTGTTTTTAGACTGTATAAGCGTACAAAAATTTGTTTCATGTGTCTGTTCCCCTATGTAATACCCCTTCGGGGGCCTTTAGGGGTATTATGAAATAAAAATAAATAAACAACTTGAAGTGCACTATTAACTATCTTGAAGCACTGCTCTCTTCCGAAGTTGTTGTACATTACTTTCGTTTTCTGCAGATCAATTCTAAGACCCACCTTTCTGCTCTCCTTGTCTAATTCTTTATTCATGAGTTGGAATTAGTCCCCTGAGTTACTCAGCAATGAAATGTCATCGGCGAAGCGCAGGTTACTACGGTACTCTCCATTAACTCTTATCCCTAACTGTTACCATTCTAGGCTTCTGAAAACCTCCTGTAAGCACGCGGTAAATAGCATTGGGGAGATTGTGTCCCCCTGCCTTACACCCTTCTTGATTGGTATTCTGTTGCTTTCTTTATGAAGCACTATGGTAGCAGTTAGTCCCCTGTAGATTTCTTTTAGGACGTTTATATATACTTCATCGACGCCCTGATTCTGCAGTGTCTGCATGACGGCTGATATTTCTACTGAATCAAACGCTTTCTCGTAATCTATAAAGGCTATGTATAGTGGTTGGTTATATTCTGAGCATTTCTCTATTACCCGATCGATAGTGTGATTGTGGTCGATTGTTGAGTAGCCTGTTCTAAATCCTGCTTGTTCCTTTGGTTGATTGAATTCTAATGTTTTCTTTACTCTGTTAGCAATTACCTTTGTAAATAGCTTGTATACTACAGAGAGCAAGCTGATCGGCCTGTAGTTCTTCAAGTTCTTGTCATCTCCTTTCTTATGTATTAAGATGATGTTAGCGTTCTTCCAAGACTCTGGTACTTTTCCCGTCAGGAGACACCTCGTAAACAGGGTGGCTAATTTTTCTAACACAATCTCTCCTCCATCTTTCAGCAGATCTGATGTTACTTGATCCTCACCAGCAGCTTTGCCTCTTTGCATGCTCTCCAAAGCCTTTCTGACTTCTTCTATCATTACTGGTGGGGTGTCATCTAGGTTACTGCTAGTTCCTATGATATTAAGTTTGTGGTTGTCCCGGCTACTGTACATATCGCGTGCCCTTGCTCAATAGAATGATTAGGGCACTGCACGGCCCAGGCTGGAGTCTGGGCCGGATAAGAGATTGTTGGATGGGTCTGGTGTGCAAGCTTCTAGCTCGGCCCGGGTATCAGGCCTGAGTCAGGGTTGTATTAGGGCAGAGTCTCAATCATATCCGTATAATGGCATGTGTGCACAGTTTGGCTTTGTTGTTTGAACTTATTATTAAACTTACTTTAGCTGAAAGGTGACGCCTTTTGAAATGAAGCCTACTGAAGCAATAGAATATGCCTGATCCACCTTTTCTTCTACACCATAGTCGCCGCTTTTTCTTTTCTGTAATGCATCTCATTCTCTTCTATTGTCACTTCTGTGAGCTGTAAGCCTGTAACCACAACCACGAGCCACACGTGCGAGACCTTGCTCCTGTGTTCGCACAGAGGCTTTTGGCCATCAGTAACTAGGCGGCTCACTCTCACTCCTTCAGTCCATGTGGGGGATAACGCTCCAGACACCCAACAAGCCCTGTTTGACGGGGAGTGCTAAGGGCTAAAGAAGCCACCGGCTGGTTCACTTTGGCGCTCTCATAGAGAATTGTTTTAGAAGCCCTTGGCCTTGTTTGCTTCAAGACAAAACACTTTGAAAGATCAAACACTGTTACATGAAGACGATGAGATGAGACGAAGTTCAGGGAACAGGGAAGGGGATGGCTACAAGAGCTGCCACAGAGCCACACCAGGTCTCGATACTGGTTTGGAAAAATACACTATTCAGGTGTAATGTTGGTGAAATTTCAATTGTAGTTGCAGTTGTGACTATCAAATTTTATAAATATCAAGTATGTGTTCTTATGATACCCTCTATTCGAAGGTCGTAGGTTCGATCCTTGCCAACAAAAACATCTTTTCATCCACTTTTTCTTTGTTCACATTTACATTACAATTACCTCATATAACATCCCCTGTACTTCCCTTGTCATGTTAGATCTCATTCATATGATACAGCCATCACATTGGGTTAATGTCAATTGTAGTTAAGCGCCGTCCACTGAGGTTGATTTATGTAGCAGTCTCCAGGACTATCATCCTCGCGAGCACAAGCCCTACACATCAGTTGCTAACACATGTTGGTATTGGCATGTTACACAAGTGTAAACAACTGGTTTTGTAAAACATGTGCGACTGATCAATATATGTCTGTAAATACATTATTTGTACATATTTTTTAACACAATTTCATAATGCTTCTTTAAGCCCCGTCACGGTGGTCTAGTGGCTAAGGTACTTGGCTGCTGACCCGCAGGTCGCGGGATCAAATCCCAGTTGCGGCGGCTGCATTTCCGATAGAGGCGGAAATGCTGTAGGCCTGTGTGTTCAGATTTGGGTGCACCTTAAAGAACCCCAGATGGTCGAAGTTTCCGGAGTCCCCCACTACGGCGTCTCTCGTAATCATTTGGTGGTTTTGGGACGTTAAACCCCACATATCTATTTAATGCTTCTTCAACTATAACACTGTCACCTTCCCTACATGCTTTGAAAAATATCAATTCCCAAGGTACGTGGGATGTGCCAATTTTTTTTTCATTGCATTATGCAATAAATTAAGTTTGTAGGAGGCTAGCTACTTTTACTCAACAACCCCAACTAGTATAACTAGTGTGCAATTTATGTAGACTAAAGCTGCAAATTGCTGGCATTTTTTTATTTTATGGGGGTATTATATTTTGTCATTTTCTGAAATGCAAAAATAAGATTGTATGGTTAGCACTGCATATGTGAGACAGCCAGCTATAACTCCGGTTATTTATTTATTCATGTTACTCTACAGGCCTCGAAGAGCATTGAGTAGGGGGGGGGGGGTGTTATAGAAAAAGTCCCAATAAGACATAAAAAGAAACTACATCGAGGAAAAAACAAAGAAAATTGTACAGTGGAAAAGAGAAGAACAAAAGCTATAATACAATGCAGTGAATTCAACATGAAAAAATACATTTTTATACAAAAATCAAGGAAACATATAAACTTAGCAAATTTCACAGGGTCTCTTAACGAAACAATTTCACCAAGAAGACTATTCCAAAGTGTGATGGCACGCAGCAACGCAGAATTATTGAATGACTCGTGTACGGCGGAGGATTCATCTGAAACTGAGATGTTTATGAAGATGTGATGTACTCAAAGGAATTTCTATTGAGAGATTACTGGTCCACGAGTTGTAATGGTACTTACGGAAGATGTACTCAAAGGAATTTCTATTGAGAGATTACTGATCCATGAGTTGTAATGGTACTTACGGAAGATGTATAGAAGGGTGACAAAGCAGCGGGAATCCAAGTTAGGAAGGGCAATATCATGTTTGGTTTAGGTGATGCTGGAAGAGCAATTGTACTTCGAAGGTATGAAGCGGGCTGCATGATTTTAGATAGATTACACTTTATTTACTAGGTATTATTGATGAGAAGACCAGATCGATGCAGCGTATTCCAATAGAGGGTGCACAAAGGTTAGATGCGCCTGTTGCCGAATGGGAGATGGGAATGATACAGATTCCGGCGTGTTAATTTCAGAGTTCTGTTAACTTTCGCACATACCTTTTCGATGTGACTACACCAGGCAAGATTAAAAGAAAGATGAACGCCAAGATATTTGTAAGTAGATAAACAGGGAACTTCAGCAGAACAGACAGAGTAAGAGAAGGGAAAACAGATTTCTCGGATGTGGAAGAAAGTAGACAGCACTTACATGTGTTCAGAGTCATTTGCCAGTGGCCACACCACTGATTACGTAGGTAGCGGTCCTGTTGCAAACTTGCATGGTCTTCTCCAGAGTTAATAGTCCTATACACTACGCATTCATCCGCAAAAAGACGGATTCAGGAACAAATGGTACAAGGCGAGTCATTATTATAAATCAGAAAAAGTAGAGGGCCTAATACACTACCCTTGGTATAAGTAGAGAAGCTGGAGTTACTGACAAATGCGAACTGCTCTCGATTGGATAAGAAATTCCGGAGCCAAGATAATGTTGATGAGTCAATCCTAAACACCACTAGTTTAGTTACTAGGCGACTATAGGCAACTCTGTCAAATGTTTTTGCAAAGTCTAGAAAGATGCAATCAATGATATTATTATTCATACCGTCTTACCAACTAGCCCCCCCATCAAACACTTCTCGCGTCCATGGTGTCAAAGATCGAAGATGATGCCAGTGGCTCGACTTTGCCTTTGCCAAGGGTTTTTCTGCAGCTCGGGCAATGGATTTGAGATGTACATCACAGAGGCGCCTGAATCGGAGCTCGAGGATGGCAAATGGGAATGGCAGTGATCGACGGTGAACTAGAAGTGCAGATGGTGTGAAAAGCACTGAGCCGTCGTTTTCAGTGGCAAAAGATGCAGACAAGAACAGTCTACTGGGCAGGCACAATGGGTGTCACCAGAAAGTGTGATTTTGCGACATGTGTCCTTGTCATCGATGTCGTCTGTCGAAAACGGAAACAACTCGAGTTCAGCGCAGGTGCAATCGATGATTGCAAGATGTGTAGAGAGGAAATCTCATCCTAATATGACCTTGTGAGAACAGGATGGCAACACGATGAATTTGATCACGTAAAAAAAATTCTGGATGATGACACGGGCTGTACAGGCACTGGATAGCTAGACGGGCTGTGCGTTGGCTGTATGAAAGGATAGTCCAGAAACAGGCGTCGGTGACTTTTCCGATACGGCGGCAAATGCGGGCATCAATTGCCGAAAGGGCAGCGCCGGCAGGCCTGTGTCATGTTGCGAGCTTCGCGGCCACAGCGTGAGGAGTCGCCACCATCGAAACGACGACAGCGCACCTGGCCGTGTAGGTAAACGAAACCGAACGAAGCCTTTTTTTTCGTCGATTTTATTTGTAAGACTTCGGAATGGTAAGCGGAAAAAAACGTTCCCCATTTAATTTCAGGCATTCAGAAGCATACAAAGTGCGAACGCGCAGAAAATTGGAAAGTGACGCACTTTAGTTGGCAGTGCCAACCAGGAAACAAACAGTCTCGCCGCACTCCTTGTGAAAGGCACGCAATTTCGTTAATACCATTACAGAAAGTTTACCGAATACTGTCAACGAGTTGTTGCGAAATCTTGAGCTACACAAGTGCAGGGACGTAAGTAGTATGCCTTTACTTACTGCAGCGAAGGTTTCGTGCAGTGCGATAGATATATCAGCCAGCGCTGGACAGCTTCTGTGCTCCGGGCGTCTGGGTTAGAGCTATGCATAGTACGTATACCTTCTTCGCACATGAGCGCTGATGCATGCATATTGTTCACTGCTGTACGTGATAAAATTTTACTTACGTGGCCTTTATTTTGTGTAAACATTGATCGATTGACTTGCAATAAAACGATTTATTGTTGCAAGCTTTGTGTGACCAGCGTTGTCATTTTGCTCAGCCTGTATGCGGCATCACAGCTTACTAAAGTAAGTATTCAAGATACTTATGAGCTTATATTGAGAAGTTTACTGTAACGTACTATGTGGAAACGATAGAAATCGATAAAGGGAGCTGCTATAACGAGCCGGGGTCAGCCATGACGCAGAAGCAGACGGCGACAATGTCGTCTGCTACGCGGAAGGCCAGCCGCCATATCGAAACACCCTGGCGCTTTTGAAACCTATTTCATTTTATACTAAATTATAAGTCATACGAACAATATTCTTAGTTATATTTGGTTTAAAAATATATTTATGTGTAGAAGGTAACGAAACCTTTTTCACTTATTAGTAAAATAGTCATTTTACAATCTTTTTACGATTCCCTACAGAACCCAGACGACGCTACCGTCGCTTCCAAATTGCTGTCCCCATCGGCTCTATGAACATGTCACTCCACTGGCGCCGGTGTCAACAAGGACTAGACTTCATGTTCCTTCTATAGCAACTTCAATAACGTTTTTGGGAGAAGTTTGAGGCCTTGCGCATTTCACTGGAACCGCAGTTTTTATCTCCTGAACTGTGCTACTTATAGTTTTCTGGCGCACAGGGCTTTTCCGTCGATGCATGTGGGAAAAGAAGAAGCGGTGAGGAGAAAGCGAGCGGTGAGAGGAAGGTGGGATCCTAGAGGTAGGAGCAGATTTGTAGTGGTCTGAATAACTGCGGTGGGGTTGATGTGGTGCATACGTGACCCATGGTGGACGCACATTGTTGGAGATGGTCGATACACGAAAGCGACACTAACTAGCCACATGTCCAATCCAACAAGGCCACAATGAAAACAAATAGGACAGTTGTCTTCCGTGCGCCAAGGGTTGTCGGCTTGTGTGTACTGCATGAATGGTCGGAGGCAATACTGACGGGCGACGTGGGCTCTAACCTTGCAGCACAGCCATTGAAGCGACTGCAGTGTACGTCAGGGGAGCAGCAGTCAGAGCCTGATGGAGAGAAGGTGGAACTTCTTCGGTGGCCTGGTCTTTGATGATGCTTTGGAGAGCAGGCGCCAAAGAAGAATTTGAGTGGTCATGAACAAGCGGCAGCATCAGCAAAAGCTGGCGAGCAACCTTTTCACGGACAAAATCCTTAATCTGTAGCAGTAGAGATAAGTTATCAGGAGCAACAGCCAATCCTGAAATTGAAGTCGCCTGTGGGTGAGAGTGGCGGGTGACTGCGCGTTGTTTGCGCAGCTCAAGATTTTGGCAAAAACTGACAAGTTCACACTGTGAACAGGTTTTTTGCCAGCAGCTTCTGAAACGTATTGTCTTCAATCCCTTTCAAGATATGCCTGATCTTATCAGCATCGGCCATTGTGACATAAGGGCGGTTACATAGGTCGACAACGTCAATGTAGCTGGTGAATTTTTTACCATTTTGCTGCCCATGGTCGTGCAACCATTGCTCGGCTCAAAGCTTGCGAACAGCGGGGCGGCCGAATACTTCAGTCACGTGCGTTTTGAAAGCAGCCCATGTCGAGAAGTCACGTAGGTAGTTTCGATGCGACACGTTGGCGATGCTGCTCAAATAAAATGACGCGTAGTTGAGCTTCGCGACGTCGTCCCAGTGGTTGATCACATTTACTCGTTCGTATTCAGCGAGTTAGTTTTAAACATACTTTTCTCTTGTTGGGTTGCGTTGATGTGATGGGCCAGTGCCGAAAAATGTAGGTCATGATTTGCATGTCAGCACCTGTCAGTTATGCCATGCCTTACCCATTTCGGTATGTACAGTAAAAGCTCCTTAATATGAAATCAGTTAATTCAAACTCGTAGCGAATTTGAATTGATGCTCTGGTCCCAGCTGAGCCCTGTGTATTATTTGTTTGGGGGAAAACCTCCAAAAAATTCGAACGAGTCAACAGTATCCACAGCGGTTAATTCGAACTAGGAGCTTTTGGATTTCATACCTCCTTGCAGAAGTCTGCCCACAGTGATCAAAACACACCTGCCAAGTCTCCTGGATTTTGACCAGTTCTTTTGTTTGTACGGTTGTCAGAAAAATCTGGAAGTGTAAATTAGGCGTTCATTCAAATTAAGGTACAGTAGAATCTCAAGGATGTGAAACCGGCAGATATGAGTTCTGTGAAATTCTTCAGCCAAAGTCTATTATGTCTATTGGGCTAAAATTTGGATGTTCCGAACACTTTTTTTCATCAAGGCAGGTTGTATGAACTTAAGCACTGAAACCATCGAATGAAGGCCGAAAACAGCATTCTCGAAGCTTCCGAAGAACGCCCTTGGCCAGCGCATGCACTATCAGAACTGTGGTTATCGTTTGCCACAACCGCTGTGGACGAAACCGCGGTCACTCTTGACACGATCATGTATGGCAACGACGTAACTAGCAGAACTCCTAAAGTCTACGCATGTGTAACACTCGGCCAGTCAAGGCAAGGTTGCTTTCCTCAAGTGCTGTGGACAAAAAATCCACAAATGTAATCATAGATAGCAAAAAAAAAGGACAACTTGGTTTTGAAGGCATGTGTGCAGCCAGCATACGCGGATTAAAAAAATTTATGCACCATCTACCCGAAGGAAACCCTAATGGGATGCAAAGCAGGAGCAGTGCCCACGGCGTTGACTCAATTGAAACGGGCATCAACGCTGGTGCTGGAATAACGGTTTGAAGCGAAACTCGGTGTAGCGTTTTCTCGAGTAAGCGTTTAAACTCAAAGACACGGGAGGCGGGTTGGGTTTCGTGTAAATTTTATCGCAGATAAATAAGCCGGGAGAGTGTTTTCACTCTATGTACGATCGAGCGTTGCGGGCGGGGAGAGGGTGAAGTGAGAGAGAAGTGTGTTACGAGTGGGCGGAGCTGCCGGCGGTTGCGGCGAGCGTTCTGTGGGTGAGGGAAAGAGTGACCTCAGCGCGCACCTGCGAGGGGAGCGTGGTGTCAACGCGCAGCTGTGGCATGACCTTCTTGGCACTGCTGCAACACCTGTGGTGAGGGGAATGTGTTGCGGCACGTTTGTACGGATGCACATACAGAGGGCGTTACACACGCGAGTCAGAGCGGCTTCGCATCTAAAACGGAACTACCGTTTTTCGCAACAGCCGCGCGGGAAACATCGGTCGCGGTGTCACAATAACTAGCCGAGGGCACTCGCCTAACACAGCGGTGGATTAAAGGCAATAAAGGTGTAACAAAAATGCTAGAAGCATTTTAATGTTCTCCAAATAATCTACTAACGTTGTTCGTATCGATCTGCGTACTTTGGCTATACTTTGGCATTCAGGCCTCACTTCGGCCCATGCTTTCCCGGCAGCCGGCTGGGCTGTCCCATTCGTTCACGTGTGTTTCAGGAATACACACTTGAGTTCTTTTTCAATAGAAATAGATTTTGCTAGTTGTTTTGATGATGTGAATTTTCGAGAGATATGAGTATTTTCTCCCATCTTTGAGACTGGCCCCTTCTCCTGTAGTTGGGAAACCTTACCTTCGAGTGTTTGGCCACTCCAAGCCATTATAAGATCGCAACAGTGATGTTTTTTCTCTGTTATTTTAGATGTTTTTGTGTTTTCTTTTGGTGCAAAAAGTGAGGGCGGAATAAACCGGGGCTACCCCCACCCCTTCTCTATTGCCGGAATATCCTGGATTCAGAACGCTTGAACTCTGCAGGTATATTAAAATGTGCTGCGATACTGAAGCAAACTTACTGGAGATGCATATTAACAAAACAGCAGCAATTTTAAGCAGATGACAGGTGGGAGCTCTTGGGATAGCTGCAAACAATGCTTATGGGGTCAAGACAAAAAAAAAAAAAAAACTCGCACATATGCAAATTAGGAATCATTTTTTAATTGATTACTTTTCAGTTTGAGTGCAATAGTCTGCCATATAAAAGTCTTTTGGAGTGTAAATTTTTAATATTAATGCTCACTACTCGCATGAATAAATGTTTGGGGTTGTTTCTGGTGTATCACTATCACTGGCTAATCAATTAACTTTTCTGTTAGGTGTGTGTGTATATAATTACACATTTTGTTGCTGAGTGTAAGTGTAATTTCTGCAATTTGTTGCCTGCGGAAAAGTATTAAAGTTGACAGAAATATTAAAACATACAAACGGAATCTATTAACTCCATATGAAGCGAAATGCGAGACTAAGATGCCTTCATTTTATTGCGTTCGTGTTCTCGCCGTCCTCCTATCATAACAGTGCCAGCATTCACAGTACTTGGCGTGCTTTTGGTGCGCTGTCTTTTATAGCATTACAACGCTTTTTATTCCGGTAAGGATACATGATTCATGCCAGCCTCTCCAAACGCTCTCGCATAGACGGATCCATCCCACAGAAACAGGCAGTACAATACAGAAAACGTCAGAAAGACAACACCGCTAGCATGCACGACCGGGAATGTGCGTGCTATGCGAATGTAACCTTACGTGTGCATGATGGGTTGATGCGTCGGCGTCGTGTGATCTTCCGGCTTCGAGTAAGGTTTCAAGCTCACTTCCTCGCGTCATGCTTTTGGGGCTTGTAAATAAACCTATTAAAAAATTCGAGTGGTGCAAAGCTTTTCATTGGTGACACAACAACTTCCAGTTTCTGAGTAAAATTTTTCATGTGACCTGGTAAGTGCTGTTTTTTAATTGAACCACATTGGGAACCAAGAACCACATGGGTATTATTTTTTTTAATCTACGCACTACTTTCCCTTGATGACGCTCCACGGTTTTGAATTCGTTTTTTATTGTCCTGGGGCTGCACAGAAGCACCTCCTGTTCTTTACACATGCTAGCAGACAACGGGAAAATGCTGAGCAGACGACGCGACACGGATCAATACATGTGTAGAGGCTAATCAGCCTTCCTATTGACTAAGAGGTCTTGAAGCCTTGACAGTTCTGAAAGGAACTTATGAAATGGAGTATAGGTTGCACCCCATAGAATTCCGAAAGCTCAGTTTTGCGTAGTAACATTAATAACGGCCTCCAACTGTACCCAAAAGCAAAATTTGAGAATAAATAACATTCATATAGGGACCGATTTTAAAAATAGGCATTTATAGGTACTATAAAAACACTATAAAAGCCCTTTTTAACCTTGAGCTTCATCGATTTACACGTCCCGGACGGCTCCGGGCGGCCCCGGACGCCGGCGCCGCATTCATTTTTCTCGGGGACCAACTGGAAGCTCCGCCCACTGGTTCGGGATCACTCGGACGCATGTTCGTTTTTTGTGTGCCTGGCGGCCTGCGGGTGGCCCGGGACCGCCCGAACAATTTATTTCAGGCCGCTGGCAGATGACAGCGCGGTGCGCATGCTATGCGGCCATCTTAAGTTAGACACGGGAAATTTTCGATGCGCGTTTGCTCTGCCTTTGCTTTTTTGTCCGCTTCTCACATGTTTCTGGATTTCGCATTGTTAGCGCACCCAGTTTTTGTCATCGGTGTTCTGAGCCACGTCGAGCATGTGCGTATTCCCGAAGGTCGGGCAAACACGCGTTATACTCGCTGAGAGAAACAGTGGTGGAACGACCGTGCCGGTCTACAATGCGCACGCGCTCGAGTAGTTAACTTACAGTAAGTTGCATCACAACAAAAATAGGTATAATTCACTACCTAACTGCTGTTTAGGTTCGAATCGGGTCGGCGTTGTGGCCTGTGTCACAGCTATGGAGGTAGCAGACGGCATAGCCAGACATAGCAGACGCCACAGCAGATTCAGTCAGCATCAAGCGTGCAGATGGCCCGGGGCCGCTCGGGCTGGCTCTGAACTTTTAAATCACGTGTATGTGACATGACCACCTGTGAGCCGAGGCGTCCGCGGGCCGTCCGCGAGTGATCCGGGACTTGGTAAATCGATGAAGCTCCTTTAATTCGTGCTCATATATCAAAGTGGCACGATAGGAATGCAAGAAACAAAATATTTGCCTATAATCAGGTCTCTAGTTATAGCACTTGTTTGCTAACACCAAGGTCGGGGGATCGAATCTCTGCTGCAGCAGCTGTATTTTCGATAGAGGCGGTGATGTTTGAGGCCCATGTGCTTGTATTTAGGTGCACATCAAAGACCTTTAGGTGGTCGGAATTTTTGAAGCCCTTAACTATACATTTTTTATAATGATGCCATGGTTTTGGGGCATTAAACCGAGATATTAATATTATGTTTCAATTGGTATCTGGCAAAAAAAAAGACAAAGGCTTGACCCTGGCTGGTGGACACCCAGGGGAGGGCACTAGAGCAATTTAATGGGCTTGCGCTAAACAGGGCTCATCGGAGATCATTTAGAGAGGCCTGAAATGCACCTAATAAGCATAAGCCGAGAGATGAAAGTATGCTTATGGCTTAGTTTACCCATTGCTTAGATACACTTGACTGTGGTGTAAAATAAATTTCATGAAAAAGGGGAAAGAAAAAAAATTAAAGTGTCGACTAGCAGCTATTTGATGACAGTCTAAAAAAATGTGCTATAAAAAAAATGACATTTTCGCATATACATGAACAGCCTACACATGACATGCAGCGACATGGTTTAGACAACATATTATTGATGAAGCATATTTCTGTCGTATACAAAATTATAGATGTGCCAGCAGTTCGTTTGCTGCTTTTGCTGAGAATCTGTGCTTGCACAAAGCATGGCTCACATTGCAGGCTTTATAGTGCTTGGAAAGATGTGCACAATCTCTCTTACCTATGCTACTAGTATGTTTCCTCAGCCTGTAATTAATGCAATGTTCTACTTGCCTGATGCAGAACGTGCTGCAGCTTAGGGGTGTCTCATATACCACCCCTTGTGCACAGTCCCTAAAAGGGTTTTGTGCCCTTTCAGAAGCAGCACACAAAAACTATTCTTCCTTCGAAGAGCTCTAAAACATTCTAATTCCACGGTGCGTACTCTAGCGTACAGGACTATCGTTCGCCCAGTGTTAGAATATGGAGTGATTGTTTGGGACCCCTTCACTAAAGCTAACATAACTAAATTGGAGAACGTGCAGAAGAAGGCAGTCCGCTTTATATTTAATAGCTTTGGACGCACCTCTATAACTGAACTCCTACATCGTGCCAATAAGCCTTCAGTTACCGAAAGAAATCGTTTAATACGACTACAATTTCTTTACCAAATATTTAAAGGGCATTATAAGCTTGATGTTTCCAGCATCATTTCCTTTTCTTCTGGGTACGCCACCCGCCAAAGGCATCAACTTACAATAACCCCTTTCCGGTCCCGAAATAACTGCTTCAAATATTCCTTTTTTCCTCGTACAGTAACTCAGTGGAATGAATTAACTAATAACCAAGTGATGGAGTCGTCCTTAGAGTTGTTTGCAGCAAATTCGACCTGATTGTTCACATCATGCTGTTCTATTTTTTGTTTGTTTGTTTGGTTTATGCAATCTTGAGTGCCAACATTGTCAAAATTATATCTGTAACCACCCTGCTAAAATCTCTGTATAGGGATTGCAGTATGAATAAATAAATAAATAAATAAATAAATAAATAATAAATAAATAAACCCTTTTTTCAGATGAGCTGATGGGCTGCTCGAAGCAGTTCACTAAACCTTTTAGGCACAGTGCACAAGGGGTGGTGTACACCTAAGCTGCGGCAAGTTCTATATTGGGCAAACGGGACGTTGCATTAATGACAGGCTGAAAAAGCATGCTAATAGCATAGGTAAGGAAGATTATGTGCATCTTCCCATGCGTTCTAATGTCTGCTGATTAGAACCATGCTTTGCACAAACGCTGATTCTCAGCGAAAACGGCAAACTTCTAGATAATTGTTGGAAGCATTCTTCATCAAAAAGAAGGTGTCTGATTGTGTCAGTGACAAATCTATAATATTGTATTCAACTGAAGTTCGCTTTCCCGATAGTATGTTGTCTTGACCATGTTGCTGCATGTCATGTGTCTGCTGTTCACATTTGCACACAAATGTTTCAGACTGTCATTAAACAGTTGGTAGTCAGCGCTTTACTTTCTTCTCTTCTGCCACCTTTTTCAGGAAGTGTATTTTGTGGCACAGTGAAGTATACCTAAGCAATGTAAGCACCAACTGACCTCAGAAAAAGTCTTTTTAGAATATTTTTTTAGTTTACTCACTTATTCTGTTTTTCTTTACAGGCAACAGTTTCCCAGTGGGGAAAAGGTGACCTATACTGGCAAAGAGTGTTTTTGTTCAAAGTGTATCCAAATACCTGTAGTGACTTCCCAATCAGGGGAAGAGCCACACATCAACGGAGCAATCAGTAAGTTGGCCTCATTATATGGTCCAGCTGAGCATCTTCAGTGATTGTCAACTGACCTGTTTTTGAATTCTAATATAAAGCAGTGCCTTCTATAGCCTCACAGGAGCAGTGACCCATTGACATGCAGTTACAACTTCTTTAAAAGCCTTTCTTCTGGCTGCAGTGGCTTTTTGCTTGTTTTTAGTGACATTCTGGGCAGTAATCAGCATTTTTCACTTGATACACAGTGGTTGTAGTATACAAGCGTAACACATGCTGTCTATAGTAGCAGTACTTCTGTGCCAATTACTCAGCATGCAGCCAGACATAGAAAAAGTAGCACAAATTTGTGTGTTTCTATTGTCACAGGGGCGCCTGCGCAAGGAGGCGTTTGGTGTGTAGCGACACCACGAACCCGAGCTAACGGGGGAGTTTCGACTCCCTCCCACGCCTAGCCGTGCGTGGCTTTGCCGTGTCCGAGGAAAAGGGGATCCTGGGGGTTGAGCCGACGCCGGGTGATTGGACCGTTAAGGCCCCCCGGCAGAGGCAACACACCCCTTTGGCCCCGGCTTCACGTAGACGGCACCCCTGAGCTGACCCACCCAGGGGAATCGGCAGTCGCCTTTTCCTATCTCTCTCTCCCTACATCTTCGTCTTTATCTCTTACTATTTATCTGTCCTGTCTTCTACTCTCTTCCGTTTACTTCCAAACTTCCTGGCGGCTAGGGTTAACCCTGTGCAAATAGCCTACCTTGGTCTAGGCGCATTGGGTTATAGTGGCGTTGTACGGCTGGCGTCTGCAGGTTTCAGCATTTGTAACCTTGTAGCGTCCCCTCGTTGGGCTCCGTGGTGGGTGGCCGCCAACGCTGCTGAACAACAATAAGGAAGACATGCATGGAGCATCCCCACTACTGTCTGATCGTACCGGCTTGAAGCCGGTACGCACCGATGATCTCACCAGAGAAGGATTGGCCACCCTGGTGCAGTATCTGGCCACCCCCTCCCGTAGGCATTCGTCAATTAACTCACGGCCCTCAGTCCCCACCAGCTGCAGAGCAACTGACCATGGCGGCGGTCAGATCTGCAAAGCAGCAGAGGGTGCTAGGAATCTCTGGATACGGACAGGCCACCATTGGAACTTGAACTTAGCAACGTTTAACGTTAGAACGTTATCTAGTGAGGGAAGTCTAGCTGTATTATTCGAGGAGCTAGAAGGCATTAAATGGGATATAATAGGGCTGAGTGAGGTTAGGAGGACAGATGAGGCCTATACTGTGCTACAGAATGGGCACGTCATTTGCTATCGGGGCTTGGCAGACAGAAGAGAACTGGGAGTAGGGTTCCTAATTCACAGAAACATAGCTGGCAACATAGAGGATTACTATAGCATTAATGAAAGGGTGGTAGGCATTGTAATTAAACTGAATAAAAGATACAAAATGAAGGTAGTACAGGCTTACGCGCCTACATCCAGCCATGATGACGCTTCAGTTGAAAGCTTCTATGAAGACGTGGAATCGGCAATGAGTAAGGTGAAAACACAGTATACTATAGTAAAGGGCGACTTTAATGCAAAGGTAGGGAAGAAGCAGGCTGGAGACCAGGCAGTAGGAGATTATGGCATCGGCACTAGAAACGCCAGAGGAGAGCTACTAGTAGAATTCGCAGAACGCAATAATCTGCGTATTTTGAATACCTTCTACCGAAAACGAGAAAACCGCAAGTGGACATGGAGGAGCCCTAATGGCGTAAATAAAAACGAAATAGACTTTATAATGACTGCACACCCAGGAGTCGTGCAGGATGTGGAAGTGGTTGGCAAGGTAAGATGCAGTGACCATAGAATGGTACGGGCTCGAATCCGCCTAGACTTGAAGAAGGAACGACAGAAACTGATACGCAAGAAGCCAATCAATGAGCTAGCACTGAGAGGAAAAGTACAGGAATTCAGAGTGTCACTGCAGAACAGGTACTCTGCTCTTAGCGAGGAAACCAACCTTAGCGTAGATACAATGAATGATAATCTGACGAGTATCATCACGGAGTGTGCAGTGGAAGTTGGAGGCAGGGTAGCTAGACAGGACACCGGCAAGCTTTCCCAGGAAACGAAGAACCTAATTAAGAAGCGTCAAATCATGAAAGTGTCAAGTACAACAGACAAAATAGAACTGGCAGAGCTTTCAAAGCTGATTAATAGACGTAAAGTATGCGATGTAAGAAGGTATAACATGGAGAGAATCGAGCACGCTCTGAAAAACGGAGAAAGCGTCAAAGCAGTGAAGAGGAAACTTGGGATAGGCAAAAGGCAGATGTATGCACTAAGGGACAAAGAAGGCAAATTAACTACCAATATGGATAGGATAGTTAAAATAGCAGAGGAGTTTTACAGAGATCTGTACAGTAGCCGAGACAACCACGACCTTAATACTATAAAAACTAGCAGTAACCCAGACGACACCCCACCGGTAATGATAGAAGAAGTCAGAAAAGCTTTGGAGAGCATGCACAGAGGCAAAGCTGCTGGTGAGGATCAAGTAACATCAGATCTGCTGAAAGATGGAGGACAGATTGTGTTAGAAAAACTAGCCACTCTATTTACGAGGTGTCTCCTGACAAGAAAAGTACCAGAGTCTTGGAAGAACGCTAACATCATCTTAATACATAAGAAAGGAGATGACAAGGACTTGAAGAATTACAGGCCGATCAGCTTGCTCTCTGTAGTATACAAGCTATTTACAAAGGTAATTGCTAACAGAGTAAAGAAAACATTAGAATTCAATCAACCAAAGGAACAAGCAGGATTTAGAACAGGCTACTCAACAATTGACCACATTCATACTATCAATCAGGTAATAGAGAAATGCTCAGAGTATAACCAACCACTATACATGGCCTTCATAGATTACGAGAAGGCGTTTGATTCAGTAGAAATATCAGCCGTCATGCAGACACTGCGGAATCAGGGCGTAGATGAAATATATATAAACATTCTGGAAGAAATCTACAGGGGATCAACTGCTACCATAGTGCTTCATAAAAAAAGCAACAGAATACCAATAAAGAAGGGTGTAAGGCAGGGGGACACAATCTCCCCAATGCTATTCACTGCGTGCTTACAGGACGTTTTCAGAAGCCTAGAATGGGAACAGTTAGGGATAAGAGTTAATGGAGAGTACCTCAGTAACCTGCGCTTCGCCGATGACATTGCATTGCTGAGTAACTCAGGGGACGAATTGCAACTCATGATTACGGAGTTAGACAAGGAGAGCAGAAAGGTGGGTCTTAAAATTAATCTGCAGAAAACGAAAGTAATGTACAACAACCTCGGAAAAGAGCAGCGCTTTGCGATAGGTAATAGTGCACTTGAAGTTGTAAAAGACTATGTCTACTTAGGGCAGGTAATAACCGCAGAGCCTGACCACGAGATTGAAGTAACTAGAAGAATAAGAATGGGGTGGAGCACATTCGGCAGGCACTCTCAAATTATGACAAGTAGATTGCCACTGTCCCTCAAGAGGAAGGTATATAACAGCTGTATCTTGCCGGTACTTAGCTACGGAGCAGAAACCTGGAGACTCACAAAGAGGGTTCAACTTAAATTGACGACGACGCAGCGAGCAATGGAAAGAAAAATGGTAGGTGTAACCTTAAGAGACAAGAAGAGAGCAGAGTGGATTAGGGGACAAACGGGAGTTAAGGATATCATAGCTGCAATAAAGAAGAGAAAATGGACATGGGCCGGGCATGTAGCACGTAGACAGGATAACCGCTGGTCATTAAGGGTCACCAACTGGATTCCCAGAGAAGGGAAGCGGGGTAGGGGGAGACAGAAGGTTAGGTGGGCAGATGAGATTAAGAAGTTTGCGGGTATAAATTGGCAACAGCAAACACAGGACCGGGTTAACTGGCGGAACATGGGAGAGGCCTTTGTCCTGCAGTGGACGTAGACAGGCTGATGATGATGATGATTGTCACAAAAGGGAATAAAGTAAATAAACTTCCCTTACGACGTACAATATGGGAGTGTTTGTTTGGTTTCCCATGGACTATATGCAAAAGAAATCTGCTTAAGACGGAGCATGTAACAGGTCTCTTCTGTTAAGGCAAAGTTTTGCAGCGACCGATGACGGGGTGGATTCTGTAAATTGAATATTATAGTCTTGATGAAGGCTTCAGGTGAACAAAAGAAACGTGGAGGGGAAATAAAAAATTCCCGGCACAAAGACTCAAAGCAAACCGGGAGCAAATTTAGACGTGGAGGGAAAAAGCGAGATTAGTGGAAAAGAAAAGTCTGCACATATAGCTAGTATATCCCTCACACTTAGCCTGTAGGTGGAGAAAGGGGCCTGGCATTATCAGCAAAGAAAGCAACAAAAAGCATTCATCTTTATGTATTCTCTTCGCGTTCTTCAGTTCCCACATGTTGTGGTCAGTTTTCGTTGTTTTGCATAGGGCCTCGGCACGTCGTATCTGTTCCCAGTGAAATGCAGCAAATTGTGATGTGCCATTTTCATTATAAAAGTGCGCAACAAAAAAAGGTCATTTTCCATTCTAAATGTAGCTGTGTCATGTCTTTTATGTGTGCCCGAGGCTTGTGATCGTGAGTAGAAAAAACGGAGATTTTCAGCTGCGTGTCGTTTAGGAAAAGTTACTGTGGGCTGAAAATAAGAAAATATTCGAACCTCAAAGAAAAGCTTGCAGACCTTCATAAGCAACTTGGTGTATATTGGCTTTGTCAAGGTAACGGTATGCAATGGAGACGTATACGAAAGTGATAGCAAAGCCAGTAAAACAGCCTCTCAGAAGGTGAAGAGCCAGAAGGATAAATTTTCTATTCCTTGAAGGAAGATTGTGCTTGTATCTCTCTCTTTAGCTTTTTCTAATCGTCAAAAGAGCGTTGTGCTACAGTTATTTTGTTAAAATGTGGTAGCAATTTATGCATGAGCATAGTTATAAACTCACAAAATCGAGTACTCGTTGGATTAGTGTAAGTACTCTATTTGAAAGCGTATTTTTTATAAAGCTGAGCCAAATAAGTGCTTTTTTTTTCTTGTTCTTTTCATCCCCATTATATGTATACTTCATTCAGTGTTACCAATTAACGTATTTATCCCCTTAACAGGTTATTCCCATAACACGCAACTAATACAATTTAAGCACTTTGTATCCAAAGCCACTGATAACAGTGGTCGTGTAGATGCAGTATTTATAGATGTTCAAAAACCATTAGACACTGTGTCTCATAAGCTGTTGGATATAAGGCTTGCTGCATTGGGCATAAATAAAAATGGTCAAACATGGACACGGAATTACTTGAACAATAGAACTCTGTCTGTCGTTTTAAATAATGTCCAGTTTTCATCAATAGCAGTGAGTTCGGGCATTCCGCAAGGGAGCTCTCCAGCAACCTGATTGATTTTTAATCTATATAAACAGTATAGTTGAACACAGTAGATTATCCATAAAATTTTATGCTGATGACTGTGTCATATAGAGAGAAATCACGACTGAAGCTGATACTCATATTTTGCAAACCGACCTAGATCACATAGTGGACAAAATGGGAAATGAGTTTAAATAATAAAAAGTGTTGCAGCGTGAGCTTCTCAGGAAAAATATCCAAATCACATCATTAAAATAACATAAGTGACCTACTTATCAACATACACAGTGATTATAAGTATCTTGGTGTTTATTTCACTGAATCATTTACAGGGAACAAACACATTGACATGGCCATAGCAAAAGCTAGTAGGACGTTTTACTTTTTTATCAGGAATTTCAAACAGGCGCCATGCGAAATTAAGAAAACTTTGTATTTCGTGCAGGTCAGGACTATACTTGATAATGCATGTGTAATCTGGGGTCCCCATCAAGACTATCTTATAAATAGAATACAAAAACTTGAGCACCAAGCGGCAAGGTTTTTTTTTCTTAATATTATAGCCCCTATGCCAGCGTTTCACTAATGAAGGCCACTTCTGGATGTGATCTTCTACGTGTACGTAGACATAAACTAAGGCTTAAACTGGTGCACCAGATGTATCACTCTAACACAGGAATCAATCACCATAGCTACCTTGTTCAAACCCCGTACACTTCCACTCGCTGGGATAATAGCAGAGAGATATCTACTTTCAAATGTAGATCAAACACTTTTATTACTCATTTTTTCCAAAAACAATAAAAAAGTTGAACAGCATAACTGATGACTTAACTTAATAAATTTCACAAATATTGACTTATTAGTAGAAATATTAGCCGCCATGCAGACACTGCGGAATCAGGGTGTCGACGAAGAATATATAAGCATCCTAGAAAAAATATATAGGGGATCAACTGCTACCATAGTGCTTCATAAAGAAAGCAACAGAATACCAATCAAGAAGGGTATAAGGCAGGGGGATACAGTCTCCCCAATGCTATTTACTGCATGCTTACAGGAGGTTTTCAGAGGCCTAGAATGGGAACAGTTAGGCATAAGAGTTGATGGGCCCCGCCGCAGTGGTCTAGTGGCTAAGGTACTCGGCTGCTGACCCGCAGGTCGCAGGTTTGCATCCCGGCTGCGGCGGCTGCATTTCGGATGGAGGCGGAAATGTTGTAGGCCCGTGTGCTCAGATTTGGGTGCACGTTAAAGAACCCCAGGTGGTCGAAATTTCCCGAGCCCTCCACTACGGCGTCTCTCATTATCATGTGGTGGTTTTGGAACGTTAAACCCCACATATCAATCAATCAATAAGAGTTGATGGAGAGTACCTTAGTAACCTGCGCTTTGCCGATGACATTGCATTGCTGAGTAACTTGGGGGACGATTTGCAATTCATGATTACGGAGTTAGACAAGGAGAGCAGAAAAGTAGGTCTTAAAATTAATCTGCAGAAAACAAAAGTAATGTACAACAACCTCCGAAGAGAACAGCGCTTTGAGATAGGTAATAGTGCACTTGAAGTTGTAAAAGACTATGTCTACTTAGGACAGGTAATAACCGCGGAGCCGAACTACGAGACTGAAGTAACTAGAAGAATAAGAACAGGGTGGATCACATTTGGAAAGCATTCTCAAATCATGATAGGTAGATTGCCACTCTCTCTCAAGAGGAAGGTATATAACAGCTGCACCTTGCCGGTAATTAGCTACGGAGCAGAAACCTGGAGACCAACAAAGAGGGTTCAGCTTAAATTGAGGACGACGCAGCGAGCAATGAAAAGGAAAATGGTAGGTGTAACCTTAAGAGACAAGAAGAGCGCAGAGTGGATTAGGGAACAAACCGGGGTTAAGGATATCATAGTTGAAATCAAAAAGAGGAAATGGACATGGGCCGGGCATGTAGCACGTAGACAGGATAACCGCTGGTCATTAAGAGTAACTAACTGGATTCTTAGAGAAGGCAAGCGGGATAGGGGGAGACAGAAGGTTAGGTGGGCAGATGAGATTAGGAAGTCTGCGGGTATAAATTGGCAGCAACAAGCACAGGACGGAGTTGACCCGCCAAACATGAGAGAGGCCTTTGTCATGCAGTGGACATAGTCAGGCTGATGATGATGATGATGATGATTTATTTTATCTATGCTGTGAAGCTGTTCTTCAATGATCAATGTACGATGTGTATCGAACATGTATTTCTTGATCCTTACTTATGTGCTGGTAAATGTGACTGTGTTCTTTTGTATATATATTTATATATTTTTTCTACTCATTTATTTGTTCAAGTTCAAGTTCAAGTTTATTCATTGCTGAGTACATGAGTACAAAAAAATGAGCTCACATAATATATACAGCGTCAGGAGGTCCCAAAGTAAGAAACTGTCAGGGGGACCTCCTATCGTTAATGGGGTACATAAAAGGTAAGTAACAGCAGCAAAAGCTACAAGTGCGAACAAAAAAAAAATAAAAAGTGCATTCAACACAGAACAATAAATAGTCAAATCGAAAAAGTTAATTTACCAGAACAATTCGTACTGATTATGTTTTCGTTCTACCTTACCTAATGCCTACATGATGATCTAGGTAATCTGTAAATAAATGAATAAATAAATAAATAAAATAAAATGATTTTTCATGTTTCCCATTGATGGCAATGGGGAGCTTCTAGGCAGAAGCTGTTGTATGGCCAAATAGAAAACTTGAAAAAATATTTTCTTGCTTAAAACAAAAATTGTAATGATAAATGTTGCTGTATGAAAAGAACTCATTGTTTGCCTTCGAATTAAATTTAAAGGGCCACTCACCAGGCCTGTTAAAAAATTTTAGTTAGACCGTGGAAGTTGTGTATCCGATTCGAAGCATTATGCCACAAATATTTTTTCAGTCAGTTCATTACAAGCTGATAAAACTGCTTTTTTTTTTAAAGTGGTGTGAAACAAGGATGAGAGAAAGCGAGCTCTAAACTCTTGCTGCTCTCCCGCGTAGCCTTGGCAAGGCAAATCTCTTCCCTATCCTCTCCGGCATCCCACCAAGAGCCTTAGAGGTCACGTGTCAACCCCCGAGTACGCGAGCAGCATTGTTTTGTTGACCAGTGTTATTTTGTGGTATATTGCCTGTTTCTGTGGGGTGGTTTGGAAACGCTGGCTTAGACGCAGTAGAATAGATGAGCATAATCAGTGCTCGAACATGCAGTATTATTAATGTCTTTTCTAGGACTGTCATCTGCCTGATACACTAACCGCGAGGACACGAACGCGTGTATAACACAACCACATTAGCCCCACATCTGTTTGCAATTCAGGGGGGAGGGGGGTGGAAAAGATGCACATATTCCCATATTGCGTCTCATTATTTATTTCAAGTTTTGTTTATCTATCCAAGCAAGCTGCCCCGCCGCGGTGGTCTAGTGGCTAAGGTACTCGGCTGCTGACCCGCAGGTTGCGGGTTCAAATCCCGGCTGTGGTGGCTACATTTCCGATGGAGGCGGAAATGTCGTAGGCCCGTGTGCTCAGATTTGGGAGCACGTTAAAGAATCCCAGATGGTCAAAATTTCCGGAGTCCTCCACTACGGCGTCTCTCATAATCATATGGTGGTTTTGGGATGTTAAACCCCACAAATCAATCATTATCTATCCAAGCAGCAACATATTACATGAACTACACATGTAGTGTTAAATAATTTTTGACGTGTCATTGTGCTACTGCTGTCAATGTCGGAGCACAGTCGTCTACGTAGAGGACGAACGTCACAGCACTGCAGAGTAGGTAGGGCAATTCTTATGTGTACGCCATGCCCTCGTTCTCTGGGCACGCACCTGCAAAAAGAAGGAGACAGGCGTTCATCTTGAGATTTAACCCATTTCCGCGGCATGTTGCAAATTTTGTTGAAAATTTTTTGTCACGTTGCAAATTTCGGCAGATGTGATCGTGAACGCCCCATGTACTCATTGCGCTTGCTAGCTCAAAATTGTCAAACCTGGTGGGTCGCCCTTTAAAAATGTTTTTTGTTAACTGGATCATCTTATCGTGCGATGCTGACTTTGTGAAATTCCAGATTTTTGTTTTTCATAAAGTGTAGCAGCTTGAGGGGTCTAAAAATATTTTTTCCACATCATATGCCTTCTGTAGAGTAATTATTTATTGCTGAGATATTCATACAAAGTGCAGTATTGCAATAGAAAAAAATGTAAACATAACACATTTTGATTAAATTCTTGGAGGCATATGTGGCAGAAAAATTGTTCAAATGCCTTACACAAGCACCTTTACTTATTATGTGAACCAAATTTGGTACAGACAGAAGAACTGGTACTTTGAAAATAAATTTTCCCACAAACAACACACAGATGACATTCTGGGAAGTTTGAAAAGCACCCACGTGACCAAAAATTTTTATCTCTCCAAAATATTCTAGCAATCGACTCTTTTCAATGCTGTAAATGAGAGCAATTTTTTTCTCATACTACATTTATGATAGTCGCCAAAATGGTTGGGACGTTTGGCATGGATTGAGCCAGTATAATGTTCAGGCCTGGTTGTCCAATGTAGCGGTTGTAAAATGTTAGCTGTTGTTTTGTTGTCACCCACCTGTTCGGATTGCATTTTTTTTGTGTGCCTTCATTAGAGTTGGTATGAGGCAACAATTACCGACATATTGTGTGTAGCGTAATTAATGCGGCTGACGCAGACCGCGGAGCCAGCTCCCGACCCGTCAACTAACATTCGTTTTCGTTTTCTCGGCCAGAAGTTCGGTCAAATAAGGAGCTTCATTTTTGATGCGCTGTCACTTTCTTCGTCAACATCATAACCACGTGACAATTATGCTGTTGTAAAATAGTCTTTCTATTACAGGCAAACTATAATCCGAATGTTTCTGACAATTATGAGCAAATATTTTTTTCTACACTGTACAATCGCTGCTAGGAATACTCAAGCTTTCATTATTTAAAAAAAAACTCGGCGTGTGCCTTGTGATAGGTGCTACATTTCAGTCTTGTCGAGATTACTGTAATGATGTTGAAAATTTTATGCTCCATAGCACCTGCAATACTATCTTTTAGATGCGCAACGTCTTATACTCACACACAACATGCAATGGTCTCATCACATAGACTACATTACGTCTAAAGCATTAAAAAAGTTAGGTTACTTAAGATGTACTTCATCTAAATCGCCAAAATCGACCAAATTACTAATGTACAAAACACTCATCCACCCTATATTAGAGTACGCTTCGTGTGTGTGGAATCCATACAAAGTGGGTGACGCGAATACAATTGAATCTGTCCAAAGGAAGTCTGTTCGCTTCATTTTTCATCGCTATGACTATGATTTTTCGCCCTCATCTGCAATGAAATCTTTGAAGTTATCTCCATTGTGCGCTAGGCGTGATATTGATCCTTTGAAACTTTTGCACTCTTATGTTCACTCATCATGCCGGCTTTCTAATGATAATTACGTCGTGTATGCTAATGCTCTGTCAACTAGACGTGGTCACAATCTTAACATAAGGCCATTCTTCGTGCGTACTAATATGTTCAAGTACAGTTTCTTTCCGAAAATTATTGTCTACTGGAACGAACTACCAGGTTCGGTTCGTGAAATGAATATGTCAGATTTTTTGGAGGCAATGACTTTGTTGTCCTCTTTTTTTTTCATTTATGTACCCGGTTGTGCTTAGAATGTGGCGATAATTATTGTGATTTGTTCTGATAAAGAACTTGTTTTGATGTTTCTCATATTCTTTCCTACTGTATGTACCCCACTCCTGCAATAGGCCTGCATTGGGCTGCAGTATTTGAAAATAAATAAATAAATATGCACAACCAAATATTTCTGTGTGCTGCATCGAAGTTTAAAGGGGCTGGCACTCCCTTACCTCCTATTGCCTAGCACCTCTTTGCCAGAGAAGGACATAGCACTGCAGTTTATAGAAAGGCATAAAGCTACTCTGAAAAGGTCTAACTGCTTTGCCTCATACTGCTATCACCTGATCTTTTGGAGATAAGGTAAGGTTGCATGAAAAACAATTAGCCGTGCATCAGTCATTCCCTAATACGTACCTACTTCAAAAATACAAAACATCCCCTGAATGTCCTGAAATGACTAAAATATTCTTGTCCTGTAGGGCGTGCCACAAGACTGGCTGATATATCTGAGTCCATTAAATGCAGTTAAAATATATAGGTCTCTGTAAGGACATTATAAATACTGCCTAGAACAGTGTAACAGTGAAATACATATTTAATGAGTAAACTGCAAATCAAGAGCAATGTTATCAATGCAATGGTAATAATAATAATAATAATAATAATAATAATAAATGAATATATTACTAACATGATTATAATAGTATTGTTTGGTTTCCGCATACAAAGTAACTAATTGCGAGGATTAAAAGGGGGTGCACAGGAAGGCAATGAGGTATATTTATAACAAATGCAATGTAACAAGTTCTTCTACCGAGTTGCAAACGAAAGCTGGTCTATTAACACTACAAGGTAGGGCAAAAATAGCAAGACTAAAGATTTTGTTTCAATTAATCCATAGTGACATAAACATCGACACGTCTAAAGTAATTTATTTCTGTCGTTTTAAGTTAACACATTACAGGCACTCACAAACACTTAATAAATACACTTTCAAATCAAGTTGCTATAAATATTCATACTTCCCCCAAACCATAAAAGAATGCAAACCAAATAGTCCTTTTGGTACTGACGCCTCATCTTTCACTGTGTCCTTAGATATGGTACAAGCGTCACGCATAACCGAGAGAAGAGAAAACAAAGAAAAGAAGACAGTATTTGCCGAACAGTATAATAGAGAGCGCTTTCTTAAGAATTACATAGAAATTGCAGTTGGGTAAAGATAACTAGATGGCGCTGTACCCCTACTCTCTGATTGGCTGCATGGGGGGGGGGGGCTGTGCCTGGGTATGCACTGAACGAGCGAATTTCTCAGTCTCCTTTACAGTCACCATACGTAGTGGATCCTTGGTGGGGCATGAACGAAGCAGAGTGGCGGGCACGTTGAAGACGCTTGCGCTCGGCTCTTTTGGCACGCGTCTCATCGGTGTTACCCATGCGTCATCTGCATTCTCGAACGCGATCGGACGCATAGACGCATGCATAGACAGACGCTTCACCCCCACTCATCATCAATCACTCCATGAATATGCTGTAATTTTTTTTTCTTCTGGGATTTAAAAATTTATTATTCTTTTTCCTCATTTTAACTTGCATATTGTAACATGCGTCCCGCGAAAAAGACGAAGGCGACAGCGCATACGCGCATCTGCACGCTTTTATGCAGAACGCAACAACGAGAAAGATGAGGAACTCTCTCTCACGCGGTTAACAAAAAGACCGACCCGCTGCTGTTTTCTCAGCGTCTTCGAGTACGACCTCTCTCTTGACGTCGCGACACTGGTGGAGATGCTGGGTTGTTGCAATATATGTTGCAATACCACTACTATTATTATATTCTAACAAAGCTTATTCAGTAGCTAAGTACGTCTATATCACCCTATATTTCATACAACACTACGCAGTATAGATTTAAAACTACGCTTCAAAGTTAGACTCCACTTATTTACTCATAAATTGTGCCATTCTCTTGATGCAGTGATTCATAGACTGAATTATTTTAGAATTTTCTAACACATTTCACAAGGTCAGTCATAAACATTTACTTTAAAATTAAGTCATCTGGACCTTGGCACTACCGAACAAAGTTTAGCACTTTGAATGCTTCGCATGAAATTGCACTCACTTTGTGCTCATCTAAGCCCAGCTTATTTTTCATTTTAATTGCCAATGCCCCTTCCTTGCTATCATCTAAATTTCGTCATGATTTGCTAATAATGGTGTTGTCATTTGTGAAATTACTAACAGAAACTATTTGTACCACATGTTATAGATATATTGCTAAAAAAATAGGGTGGAATATAATCTGAAACTCCCGTACTAACTATAAAGTTAGCAATGCTAACCACATGCTTGGCTTGTGCCAGAAATGTCGCACCACTTCTTCTTTTCTTAATGTTAACGTACAATCAAACCAAAACATGTGCATGCATGTGCCTTTAACACATTTTGTATACAGATTTGTCCAATACCTATGAACAAGCCTTACCAATGCCTTTTGGTCTGTTTGACACTTCAGGGCCTTCGATGCACTGTAGGGCACAAGAAAACTTGTGGGTCTTAAAACTGACTTGTTTCAAGACTTTGCAATATGATGGCTGATTGAAAGTGATAAAATACTGAAGTTGATAAATGAGTTAGTTGTGGCGTCTTGTATAATAATATGCATACTCTGTGAAAAAGGAGCAAGCATGCAAATTAGTAAATTCATAATGAAAACACAATGACATCAGTGCAAGATTGTTTGTTGCGGTAACTCACCTGCAGTTTGATCGTAATTATGAAATATGAATGTTTAACTATCTTGAGTTTTAATGAACTGGCATTTAGTTTGTGAATAATAGCATGCTAAAAACACGTACATATTCTTGTTTGGTTGTACAACAACAGCGTTAGGAAATATTTTTAAAGAATGAGTGGTAAAAAATTTATGGCACAAGCCAAGAACATTATTAGCATTGCTCATTTTGTAGTCAGCCTGGACATTGGAGAATAATTTCACAGACATCTGCCCAGCCAAGTATTTAAAATTACCAAGGATGCTTAAAGGGACGACTACATAAAATTTGCACCTGCATGCATGAGCTCGTGTCTCTCAAGTTTCATGCATGTGCTTCGTCATGGCAGAGCACGGCGCAAATACACCCAATGGTTGTCGGCCACTGTTTGGTACACAAGTTGTGCAGCCAAACGAATTTAAAATAAATTTTAAGACAAAATGTTTCATTGCTATTTCCCACTTGATGTATTATTTCCATTGCAATATAAAGACAAGTACATCAAATACTGGCTGTATCTCCCTTTGCAGCTATGATAAGGACTCCTAGCAATCTTAAAAGTAGGAATCGAGTATCTGGCAAAAACATCAAGCCCTTAAAATCTACAGAAGTGTTAAGAAAGGGTAAGTGACAATTGTAAAAGTAGCAAAATCACTTTCCAAGAGTGAAGCAGCCGGCTGCACTAGATAAGCTGTCATGTTTAATGCGTATAACCTGCCAAGGATGAAATTTATGATACTTTTACACATTTTCTCTTTATTTCAGTGCACTTAACATTTTAAATTTTATTAAACTAGTAAAAATATTTAGTTCTACAAATAATGGCGACTGAATCAAATAGAACAGTATTCAACTTGTATGTGAAATCGTAGAATATTTTGCACACCCTTCGAATTTGGCAGTTTCAGAATTTCCCTGGGACACATACTTCTCCATATGGGCTTTACATGTTTTCTAGAGAAAACTTCTGGGCCATCATCGTGAAATAATTTTTTAATTAAGCCATCATAGCAAGTGTTATACTTGTACTTCATTTGTTTTTTGCAAAGCAGTTGTAGGGATCACATATCTCTATTTTCAAGAAATATGAAGTGAATGAATGAAAGTATAGTTAGGCAGCTAACTGAATGATATAATGACCCGTATGGACTATGACCACTGGAAGGGTGGAGCGGGTGTTGTTACACGTGGACTTACAGGCTGTTAAGGGTAGATAGACAAATCTGGCTGATTGTTGCGCAAGTATTAGGGCATGCCAGTTCAGATACCAGACAAAGATTACAGGCAGCAGTCCTGATAGATGTGAACTGTTGGAAGCAGTTCAAGCTGGAAAAGAAGTGGTGTATTTAATTGTGACACATTTGTTGAAACTTTGAAAACCAGAAAAGTTTCTCGAGCAGGCAATGTTAAGTGATGTTTTTGATGACTGTGACATCGCACACTGTCACTATGCACATGTGTGTTTCCTTATATATTTTCTACCAAAGCCACAAACAAAGATAGATGGCAGTTAACTCGCGTCCTGTGTTTCCTGTCTTATGCAAGTGTCATTCTGCACTTTATTACTTAAGAAGTACTTGTTGCTGGGCAGGTTGGTATAACATTATTAGTGAAAATTCTAGACGACGCGAATGTGTGGTGCAGTGTAAATATTTTCTGTAGCTCAGCTGCGACTGACGCTCTTTTTCTGTGCTTTTTCATTTTTGCAGTGGTGCTTAGGCATCTATAATTTTCCCCTTTAGCTTAATTACCTCCCTGAAGCTATGCATCATCCTGCCCATTAACAACCATTGTTAAACTATTGTATGTGGCATTGTTGATGCAAAATGACCTTAGAGTATATGCTAAAGCTCCTGCAGGATCACCGGCTGAATGTGACAACCAGTTCACCATTTATAGGACCCGAAGTATTGACATTTTCAATATATCTGTTCGCACAGTGCTTCATTGGAGTCATGCAAGCTTAAAATATGGTGCTCCCACAGAGAAATTTTTTTTCCTGTGCTGTGACCAACAGGAAAACTATGTAGACAATAATGAAAAGAGATTACAACTAGGCTTAGCTGTGTGATGTCTGCCTCAATAAAAATGTAATAATATAATGCAAGTGTGCTTATATCACCATAGTGTTGCCAGTTTATTACTACATTTGATATGAACCTCTGCTCGCTCCACCATGGTGTACCTAAAGGTGTACACAGGCTTACCTCTGAGACAGTATTGCCAGAACTAATTACACTGTCACAATCTTTAACAGGTGTGCGACAAGCATGCGCCAGTGCAGAGAACACAAGAGCAGTGGTCACTACTTACATGTTCAAGGTCATATGCACGCACACCGGACTATGATTTTGTAGTGTCTTACATTTTGAGTGGAGTATACATCAGGATGGCGGGAGCCATCTCTGTGGTCACCAGCTACACTGTCACAATGTGAATATTGTTGCTTGAGACAACTGTTTAGGACAAAAGAAGGGCACCGTAGAAAAAATATTTTTAGGCTAATGTAAGGGCTTGTGGTGAGGAGACTCTCAAAATGTATATGGTGTGTCATCTTGCAATAGAGAAGACACATTTATACCTAGCTTATGTTCGTAGGAGTCTGCTAAACATTGGCCATGCAAGCTTGTGGCTAGAGGAGGATGATGTCCAGAAGATACCCTCCTGAAATGTTAACCTGCACTGTCCTCCCTTGCCCTTCTGGGTGCACTAAAACTTTTGCCCTATAGGAAATAATTCCTTCAGTGGGTACTCTTGAAGGGCTTTTGAATAAGCTCACTCTTACCACCTGCTTTACCCAAGGGCAAATCCTACTGTTGGAACTTGTTTGCTTGGTAGAAATTTTTAACAGGAAAAGAAGCTTCACTCGTTACACAAATAAAGCTACAGCATTGCAAGATTACTATGATGTTATGTACACAGACCTCCCACATATAACTCACTAAAATGTCACCACTTACCTCTATGGTGAGCCTGATTATGCCTTAAGACAGCATGTAAGTTTCTTGATCCTATACTTTTTAATCAGTACATGAACCTTGAAAAAACAAGATCATCACATGCAGTCCGTAAAACCAGTGCTTATGAACTGCAATGATGCTATCGAAAGCATCAGCAAAAGTAAATTTACCCTGGTGGAAAGCAAATTCTCCATGAAGTCTGTAAATGTACTGTTAACAAAATCTTCTCGACAACTTCATTATGTCTATTTCTGCAATTTGCATAATCCTGTTTCATACATACCTTGCTGTTCACCCTAGAATTATTGACCTCTGAGTGTTACTCAAGTGAACATGCTCATTTAACATACCTGCAAGCCTCAGTGCTAACCTAATGAAATTGGAGACTTTAATAAAGTAATGCTCTCTAATGCTCACCCCTTCAAAAAAAATTTTTAGCATCCCCTGAAAACCCATTCTTTAAAAACTTGATCATCAGAGATGTGATGTATCTCCACACCTGATGACAGACATTTGTCTAATTACAGCCACATTATAACAACAAGCAGCCTTTGTAAGATGCTTGAACACGTGCCATCATCTCAGGTCAACATGTTTCTTGAAACCACCTTGCTCTTAGTTATGCGACAGAATGGTTTTCATAAATCATTTTCTTGCTAAGCTCAACTTGCCCCATGACAAACTATGTGTTTAATTTTAGACCATTCTTGGGGAGCTATTTTTCTTAATAACTAAAGAAATCCCGATAAAGTGAAGCATGAGCTTTTAAAAGGAAATTTGCAAAACATGCACAATCATCTCCAATACCTAGCCTGAGTATATCTTTCAATAATAATGATCATTTTCATTTTAGAGCACATATCTCATGGCACAAAATCTGGAGTACCAAGGAGTCTGTCACAGGTATTTTTCACTTCTTTATTAGGGGCCATGCAACAATTTTAAATTATTCATGTGATATACTAGAAGTTTACTGCAGTGTGAATCACTTGTCACAATTAAAAAAATAATTATGGGGGGAACATATGGACTCTTTACAAAGGTTGAAGTTGGTGCGGATGCCGTCTGTCGCATGACCAGTAATGACCCAAAGCACGGCGCATCGCATTAGGCCTAATAGCAGTGCTACGCTTCTATTTCACACACATACACGCGTGCGCGTTATGTATGCTTTACTGCAATACACTGCAAGCACTTCACCCCATGACACTGCTGTATTGCGGCAATGTTAACTTTTAAAAAGACCTTTACGGGTTAGCAATTGAAGCTCGACAATGCTCCCAGTAATGAAATTTCTATTTGTTTACATTTTTTTCATTTTTATACACTTGCCTAAACTAGTGTTACCAGCCGTCTCGAATTTTGCTAGACTTTCCAAGACTTTGCCCGCGCTGTCCCAGTCGGGACAGATGTCCCCGATTTTTTCCGGACTGTTCAGTAAACGAAAAAAAAAAAAGAAACGTTTTGTGTTATAAAAGGCATGCCAAATAACGTGCGTATAACTGATCACATAGACAAAGAAATGTGGGTGTGGTCAGCTGCAAGGAACTTTTAACACTTCAGCTGAACTTTAGCGTCAACGTTTACTAGAGCATTCTAGAGCGAGAGGAAGTGTCACGAAGAGCACATAGAAAAATTTAGTGCCACATCAAGAGACCGACGCAATGAAGAGAAGAAATAACGGATTTGTTTGGAAGGCACCGCAACAAAGAAAACTAATTTCTTCACCCACACACAACTACCTTCACTGTTGGTTACCCCAATCTAAACACACACTGCTAAGCAAACGAATTGCCATCATCTGCGACTGCTTAATAAAGCCACTCGGACAAGAACGTTCTCTAATTCCAACTTGTGCATTCCGTATCTATCTCGGGCACTTACGCAAGAATAAGCTTCAACGAAAGCGTTGGCACAAGTATATGCTTCCTCCCAAGTGACACCAGCTGTTTGGTCGGTCCTCAAGCAACACGCATGCACCTACCATACATCCGCATAGTACATGCGTCAGAACAACATTCACAAATCACGTTCCAAAGGCCTTTATTTCATGCTCGTTATCATTGCTTGTAGATTTGGTGGCAAACACTTCGGTCTGGTAAGTGTTCTGTGCTTCGGGCGAATGACGTTAACTACTCGATAAGCACGGATGAGAAGCTCCTGAACACGGCGACATCACAGGAATTAAAAGCGGCAGCGACTTGCGTATGAATCACTTTCTAACAACGGAAAGCGACCACGACCCCACGAGCAGAGGCGGTTCTCGCCATTTCAAACAGATTACAGTCCAATCCAACACTAACATCGGAGAAAGAAAAATCACGACTAGAATACGATGAACCCACCACAGACTGTGTGTCACAAGCTAGTGAGGAACTCTACCTGAACCTCAGAATAAAGAACGCCTAAATCGCCTAAAAAGTGTTTTCCAACACACCAATTCTAACGTCGTCTACTCATACACTTTAAGCCAAGTCAAGCCGGTTTGAAGCGGCTATTGGGTGAACCGAACGTTTTTGCCTCGAAAAGGTTCGTGCCACCGGGTGAACCGAAACACTTCCCTTTATGGCCCCCGGTTAACTTCATCAATAACGTGCAAGATGCCATTAACCAATCGTTCTTGTTCTGCAATATACTTGAGGGTATAAAATGCGAGAAGACGAACATGACCTTATAACCCGCGGTTAACGCAAAATCCCATAATCCAAACTGTTATGCGACTAGCACGGCTGACATCTGCCTTCCGCTCGGACATGAAGACATGTATGCTGAAACGTTTTCACGGCCGCTAAAGTATAGACCACAAGAGAAGGCAACCGAGGAAGCTTACCGCTGTGAGTGTGGCTTGCTGGCGGATAGCCGCAGTTGCAGCACCAGATTGGAGAGACCCTATCCCAGGGCAGCGTCAGTTGCCCCCGGGTGAACGGAGAGCCCCCCCCCCCCCCCTCAAAACGCTTGTGTTCCTGGGGAACCGACGACGAACCGGCCGCTCGAAGGCGCGAGGGAAAAACGCGTGAAGCCTTGATTGCTTGCTTTATACTCACAATCTTCCAACTGACATCGTTACAGTGTATAGAAGGGTAACATCGTCCTCGTGGGACACCACGCACGCCCACGTTTTTAAACACGTTCAGTTAATACACAGAGTTGCTGAGCAACGCAGGGCCACAAGGTCACACGCGGTATAAAAGTGTTTCTTGTTTGAAACTTGATAAGCATTTGATGATCGAAGTAACAAAATTGACAGGAAGGTATTTATCGCAATGTGTATATATTCACAAAAAGTTCAAAGTACTGAAAAACAAGAAAATTAACAAAAACCGGGCAACATTGGTAAACATTTAAACCTGTCAACATTGTTGTCACTTTTTATGATTTTTTTTAATTAAAAAGTAGCACCGAATTCAGGCAACTATGGTAAAACACAAAAGTCTGCAAACATTGAAATTTCAACTATTATTGTGTTTAGATGAAAACTTAATTCGCTAATGTTAATAAATTAACATTACAACTTTCAGTCACGAATTACAATGCGTGGTCAGAAACGCGTCAAGTTTGCGTGGCATAATTTCAAGGCACGCAGTAATACATTCCAAGTAAGGAAATGTAGAAAAAACGTTGTTCCGTGTGGTTTCTGGTAGATAAGTTTTATGAGTGTGTAACTAATTATCTATTGGCAGCGTCTCATGCTCCGCGCGGAGCAGCAGCCATCCCCACACAAAAGTGGCTGCTGCACCGCACGAAAGTGACGTCACTTGAAAAAATCTTTACTCAAAGCAAGTAAATTGTGTAAAATATTCGTGCGTAAAGCGTTAAACCTACAAAATTTTTATTTAACAGGTGTTTAACGAGTCAATTAGCTTAGGTTTGTTATTTAAATACATATTACAAGTATTTTGAATACAGGGGGCGCCATGGGCGCTGCGGCTGCGAAAGGTAAACACTGCGAGATGGTAGCCGCCTGCGATGTGCTGATGGTGAAAACGCCGATGAAATCGTGGCCAAGGCCTAGGCCACTCCCAAGGAGGACTGGAGTGTCGTCGCTGCTTCATGTGATTGCTGGATGCTTAGTTGAACCTGGTGGTTGGAGCTAGCGCGGCCATCCACCGCGCCGCAGCTTCATCTGAGTGTGTGCGCCATAAAGTTTCTCAGTATGATGTGTGGATTGCAGTCGTTGGACGTACTGCATTTTCTAGATTGCAATGCGAAACGTGGTGTTGTCAAAGGAGAAAGTGTTCTTGCTGCCGAGTTTTGCTTGTCGCGAAGGACAAGGTCGACGATGAAATAAATGCTTTCGCACGGTTCACGTGTGACTGACCGGACGCACATGGGCAAGGTTCCTTTTGGCGTTGCATGAGTGGTTGCCAGACTGGAAGGGTGGTTGTTGCCAGATTGCTGCTAAATTTAGTGGATAGGTTTTTTCCTGTAGTTGTGGCTTTTCCGTAAGAGTTTGGTGCTATCCGCGGTGCATTTCTTGGCTGAAAATTTTTCTCCTGTAATTGTGGCTTCTCCGTAAGAATTTGGTGCTAACCGCGGTGCATTTCTTGGCTGAAAATTTTTCTGCTGTAGTTGTGGCTTCTCCGTAAGAGTTTCGTGCTATCCGCGGTGCATTTCGCGAGTGCATGAGCGACGCTGGCCGTTTTAATTAACGGAAGGAACCGAGCCTAGCAGAAGTCGAGCGCGGTGCTGTCGTGCAATTAAGAGGCCGTTTTAATTCCGTTTCGATTAACGGAATGAACCGAGCCTAGCAGAAGTCGAGCGCGGTGCTGTCGTGCAATTAAGAGGCCGTTTTAATTCCGTTTCGATTAACGGAATGAACCGAGCCTAGCAGAAGTCGAGCGCGGTGCTGCCGTGCAATTAAGAGGCCGTTTTAATTCCGTTTCGATTAACGGAATGAACCGAGCCTAGCAGAAGCCGAGCGCGGTGCTGTCGTGCAATTAAGAGGCCGTTTTAATTCCGTTTCAATTAACGGAATGAACCGAGCCTAGCAGAAGTCGAGCGTGGTGCTGCCGTGCAATTAAGAGGCCGTTTATATTCCATTTCAATTAACGGAATGAACCGAGCCTAGCAGAAGTCGAGCGCGGTGCTGTCGTGCAATTAAGAGGCCGTTTTAATTCCGTTTCGATTAACGGAATGAACCGAGCCTAGCAGAAGTCGAGCGCGGTGCTGTCGTGCAATTAAGAGGCCGTTTTAATTCCGTTTCAATTAACGGAATGAACCGAGCCTAGCAGAAGTCGAGCGAGGTGCTGCCGTGCAATTAAGAGGCCGTTTTAGTTCCGTTTCGATTAACGGAATGAACCGAGCCTAGCAGAAGTCGAGCGCGGTGCTGTCGTGCAATTAAGAGGCCGTTTTAATTCCGTTTCAATTAACGGAATGAACCGAGCCTAGCAGAAGTCGAGCGCGGTGCTGTCGTGCAATTAAGAGGCCGTTTTAGTTCCGTTTCGATTAACGGAATGAACCGAGCCTAGCAGAAGTCGAGCGCGGTGCTGTCGTGCAATTAAGAGGCCGTTTTAATTCCGTTTCGATTAACGGAATGAACCGAGCCTAGCAGAAGTCGAGCGCGGTGCTGCCGTGCAATTAAGAGGCCGTTTTAATTCCGTTTCGATTAACGGAATGAACCGAGCCTAGCAGAAGCCGAGCGCGGTGCTGTCGTGCAATTAAGAGGCCGTTTTAATTCCGTTTCAATTAACGGAATGAACCGAGCCTAGCAGAAGTCGAGCGTGGTGCTGCCGTGCAATTAAGAGGCCGTTTATATTCCATTTCAATTAACGGAATGAACCGAGCCTAGCAGAAGTCGAGCGCGGTGCTGTCGTGCAATAAAGAGGCCGTTTTAATTCCGTTTCGATTAACGGAATGAACCGAGCCTAGCAGAAGTCGAGCGCGGTGCTGTCGTGCAATTAAGAGGCCGTTTTAATTCCGTTTCGATTAACGGAATGAACCGAGCCTAGCAGAAGTCGAGCGCGGTGCTGTCGTGCAATTAAGAGGCCGTTTTAATTCCGTTTCAATTAACGGAATGAACCGAGCCTAGCAGAAGTCGAGCGCGGTGCTGTCGTGCAATTAAGAGGCCGTTTTAATTCCGTTTCGATTAACGGAATGAACCGAGCCTAGCAGAAGTCGAGCGCGGTGCTGTCGTGCAATTAAGAGGCCGTTTTAATTCCGTTTCGATTAACGGAATGAACCGAGCCTAGCAGAAGTCGAGCGCGGTGCTGTCGTGCAATTAAGAGGCCGTTTTAATTCCGTTTCCATTAACGGAATGAACCGAGCCTAGCAGAAGTCGAGCGCGGTGCTGTCGTGCAATTAAGAGGCCGTTTTAATTCCGTTTCGATTAACGGAATGAACCGAGCCTAGCAGAAGTCGAGCGCGGTGCTGTCGTGCAATTAAGAGGCCGTTTTAATTCCGTTTCGATTAACGGAATGAACCGAGCCTAGCAGAAGTCGAGCGCGGTGCTGTCGTGCAATTAAGAGGCCGTTTTAATTCCGTTTCGATTAACGGAATGAACCGAGCCTAGCAGAAGTCGAGCGCGGTGCTGTCGTGCAATTAAGAGGCCGTTTTAATTCCGTTTCGATTAACAGAATGAACCGAGCCTAGCAGAAGTCGAGCGCGGTGCTGTCGTGCAATTAAGAGGCCGTTTTAATTCCGTTTCGATTAACGGAATGAACCGAGCCTAGCAGAAGTCGAGCGCGGTGCTGTCGTGCAATTAAGAGGCCGTTTTAATTCCGTTTCAATTAACGGAATGAACCGAGCCTAGCAGAAGTCGAGCGCGGTGCTGTCGTGCAATTAAGAGGCCGTTTTAATTCCGTTTCGATTAACGGAATGAACCGAGCCTAGCAGAAGTCGAGCGCGGTGCTGTCGTGCAATTAAGAGGCCGTTTTAATTCCGTTTCGATTAACGGAATGAACCGAGCCTAGCAGAAGTCGAGCGCGGTGCTGTCGTGCAATTAAGAGGCCGTTTTAATTCCGTTTCCATTAACGGAATGAACCGAGCCTAGCAGAAGTCGAGCGCGGTGCTGTCGTGCAATTAAGAGGCCGTTTTAATTCCGTTTCGATTAACGGAATGAACCGAGCCTAGCAGAAGTCGAGCGCGGTGCTGTCGTGCAATTAAGAGGCCGTTTTAATTCCGTTTCCATTAACGGAATGAACCGAGCCTAGCAGAAGTCGAGCGCGGTGCTGTCGTGCAATTAAGAGGCCGTTTTAATTCCGTTTCGATTAACGGAATGAACCGAGCCTAGCAGAAGTCGAGCGTGGTGCTGTCGTGCAATTAAGAGGCCGTTTTAATTCCGTTTCCATTAACGGAATGAACCGAGCCTAGCAGAAGTCGAGCGCGGTGCTGTCGTGCAATTAAGAGGCCGTTTTAATTCCGTTTCGATTAACGGAATGAACCGAGCCTAGCAGAAGTCGAGCGCGGTGCTGTCGTGCAATTAAGAGGCCGTTTTAATTCCGTTTCAATTAACGGAATGAACCGAGCCTAGCAGAAGTCGAGCGCGGTGCTGTCGTGCAATTAAGAGGCCGTTTTAATTCCGTTTCGATTAACGGAATGAACCGAGCCTAGCAGAAGTCGAGCGCGGTGCTGTCGTGCAATTAAGAGGCCGTTTTAATTCCGTTTCGATTAACGGAATGAACCGAGCCTAGCAGAAGTCGAGTGCGGTGCTGTCGTGCAATTAAGAGGCCGTTTTAATTCCGTTTCGATTAACGGAATGAACCGAGCCTAGCAGAAGTCGAGCGCGGTGCTGTCGTGCAATTAAGAGGCCGTTTTAATTCCGTTTCCATTAACGGAATGAACCGAGCCTAGCAGAAGTCAAGCGTGGTGCTGTCGTGCAATTAAGAGGCCGTTTTAATTCCGTTTCGATTAACGGAATGAACCGAGCCTAGCAGAAGTCGAGCGCGGTGCTGTCGTGCAATTAAGAGGCCGTTTTAATTCCGTTTCCATTAACGGAATGAACCGAGCCTAGCAGAAGTCGAGCGCGGTGCTGTCGTGCAATTAAGAGGCCGTTTTAATTCCGTTTCAATTAACGGAATGAACCGAGCCTAGCAGAAGTCGAGCGCGGTGCTGTCGTGCAATTAAGAGGCCGTTTTAATTCCATTTCGATTAACGGAATGTACCGCGCCTAGCAGAAGTCGAGCGCGGTGCTCTCGTGCAATTAAGAGGCCGTTTTAATTCCGTTTCAATTGACGGAATGAACCGAGCCTAGCAGAAGTCGAGCGCGGTGCTGTCGTGCAATTAAGAGGCCGTTTTAATTCCATTTCGATTAACGGAATGTACCGCGCCTAGCAGAAGTCGAGCGCGGTGCTCTCGTGCAATTAAGAGGCCGTTTTAATTCCGTTTCAATTAACGGAATGAACAGAGCCTAGCAGAAGTCGAGCGCGGTGCTGTCGTGCAATTAAGAGGCCGTTTTAATTCCATTTCGATTAACGGAATGTACCGAGCCTAGCAGAAGTCGAGCGCGGTGCTGTCGTGCAATTAAGAGGCCGTTTTAATTCCGTTTCAATTAACGGAATGAACCGAGCCTAGCAGAAGTCGAGCGCGGTGCTGTCGTGCAATTAAGAGGCCGTTTTAATTCCGTTTCCATTAACGGAATGAACCGAGCCTAGCAGAAGTCGAGCGCGGTGCTGTCGTGCAATTAAGAGGCCGTTTTAATTCCGTTTCAATTAACGGAATGAACCGAGCCTAGCAGAAGTCGAGCGCGGTGCTGTCGTGCAATTAAGAGGCCGTTTTAATTCCATTTCGATTAACGGAATGTACCGCGCCTAGCAGAAGTCGAGCGCGGTGCTGTCGTGCAATTAAGAGGCCGTTTTAATTCCGTTTCAATTAACGGAATGAACCGAGCCTAGCAGAAGTCGAGCGCGGTGCTGTCGTGCAATTAAGAGGCCGTTTTAATTCCATTCGATTAACGGAATGTACCGCGCCTAGCAGAAGTCGAGCGCGGTGCTCTCGTGCAATTAAGAGGCCGTTTTAATTCCGTTTCAATTAACGGAATGAACAGAGCCTAGCAGAAGTCGAGCGCGGTGCTGTCGTGCAATTAAGAGGCCGTTTTAATTCCATTTCGATTAACGGAATGTACCGAGCCTAGCAGAAGTCGAGCGCGGTGCTGTCGTGCAATTAAGAGGCCGTTTTAATTCCGTTTCAATTAACGGAATGAACCGAGCCTAGCAGAAGTCGAGCGCGGTGCTGTCGTGCAATTAAGAGGCCGTTTTAATTCCATTTCGATTAACGGAATGTACCGCGCCTAGCAGAAGTCGAGCGCGGTGCTCTCGTGCAATTAAGAGGCCGTTTTAATTCCGTTTCAATTAACGGAATGAACAGAGCCTAGCAGAAGTTGAGCGCGGTGCTGTCGTGCAACTAAGAAGCCGTTTTAATTCCGTTTCAATTAACGGAATGAACCGAGCCTAGCAGAAGTCGAGCGCGGCGCTGCTGCGCAATTAAGAAACCGTTTTATCTATTGGAATGAACCTCCCATTACAGAAGTAGAGGCGCGTTCTCTTGCTGTGTGCGCAGCTGTGCGATTAAGATATCGCGTCTCAGTATTAGGGATTACGGGGAAAACTGAATAGAGTCGCAGGAGGTGATGCGCTGCCCCCCTCCCCCTCACTTTTCTGTTTTTTTTTTTCTCTTAGCTGATCGTGTCGCGTCGACCGCGCGCTACGACGGGGGACGCTACGCTTCCCCTAGCTGTGTCAGCACAAGACATATCGTTTTGACTCGTGTATAAATGTGATAAATAAGCGTTCCAAGGCTGGTTAATTGGGGTACGTCGGATATGCTACAGCTATGTACGCCTGGAAGGCTGCTTTATCGAAGCAGATGGAGCGAATTAAGCGCGACTTGCGCGTACCTGTAAATAAGACCCGGCCGACGAGCCGCCGTCGCTTACACGGCCCCACCCACAATAAGCACAAATTGTTTCTCAGCTCAAGAGCGCAGTATAAAACAATACGGTGGGTACATAAGAATAAAATGGCATAATATGTCTCACTACACGCTCATCACTCACGATATGGCAGGGATCCCTAAACGGAATATCGGCGAGCGATCACCTCCATTAATCGAAGGAAAAGGTCTTTCACGTTGAGACGCGCAACGACCAAGTACGTCTCGAGAGGCAAAAAAAAAAAAAAAAAGGAGCCTTGCCCCTGTCTACCTTGCATCGTGAGTGTCCCGCGGAGCTGGGACAGCTAGCTGTCTCCTGCAACTATTGTACCTGAAGTGTGGGTCTGCTCGTTTTTTTTTTTTTTTTTGCCGGGGCGATTGTACGTGACGACTTACTGCATCCTGGGTCACCATAAATAAGCCGAGGTCCTTGCGAATTCCCCATCACTCGGATGTCGGCGGCCGCTTCTGTGCTGTTCCCGACTGTCTGCAGGCCGAACTGCCGCTCGAAGCGATGGCGTCTTCGACAGTCCAATAACGCGACGGCTCCTGAAATGGTGACAATGTACTTTGCACAACTAACGTTACGGCATTTCATAAGGATCACGATCCTAAAGCTTAGGGATTGCGACCAAGATAGGGAGCACCAAATAAGGAAATTTAAGAGGTTTACGTGAGCAAGTTTGGCCATGTGTCGACGCCCAATGCACCGAGGTGGAGTACGTGCCCTGGGTGGTGTATTGTTTACGTGATACGTGGGTCACATCACGTAGCATCACGTAACGTCGTTCGCACTCCCGCTCAAGTCACCGGGGCACCGAAGTGAAGTACGTGACCTAGTTGTTGTACGATTCGAGGCGTCTTCGCCTATCCCGCATTTTCACACATATGCTCGCGTCGCATCGGTGCTGTGATCCCCCCCCTCTTTCTCCGCAGACGCTCGCGTCACTTCGGGTCGGCGCCATGTCAACCAACGTTCGAGGTACAAAAAGGTTTTTTTATTGTTTTTTTTTATTCCAGGCGTCTTTGCCCATCCCGTCTTTCTCCGCAGGTGCTCGCGTGGCGTTAGGGCCGTGGCCCATCCACTCTTTCTCCGCAGATGCTCGTGCCACGTCGGCGCCGTGACCCACCCCCTCTTTCCCCGCTGATGCTGCATCACGTAGGCGCCCTGTCAACGTTAGAGCGCTCGATCCTCCTTTCACCTCATGACCCTTATAAAATGCCGTAACGTTAGCCATGCAAGCTACACTGTTAATAAATCAGGAAGCGTCTCGTCATGGCCACGCCACGGATAGACCCCAGCATTGTCGAAATCGCCGACAATGCTGGGGTACCCTGCCGCGGAAGAGGCCTTCCTTCGTGAAATCGGACTGTCGCCTGCGCCATCGCTTCGACCGGCAGTTCGACCTCAGGCAGCCGGAACAACAATGGGGCGGCCACCGACATCCGAGTACTTTATTTGCAAGCATCTCTGCTTTAATCCAGGTGAGCCAGGATGCGGTGGAGAAGTCGTAACGTACAATCGCCCGGGTAAGAAAGGAAGCAGACCCACATTCAGGTGCAATCCTTGCAGGAAACAGCTCTCCCAGCTCCGCGGGACGCAGGCTCTGCAGGGTAGGCAGGGCCAAGGTTCCTTTTTTGCCTGTCAAGACGTACTTGGTCGTCCTAACGTAAAACTCTCTCGACGCAAAATAATATGGCTCACGTACACCATGGTGAAAGGGTTCTCGTCAAGGAACACGAGAGAGCTTACAGAGAAGGAGTTTAAATTTAGCAACTCCACGCGGACTGACTGGAGAAATTATATAAGAGAAGTAGCACTCGAAGAGCTGCGTGCACAGCCGGCGATGGGTGGAGTGGGCGAGGTCGTCCAAATCGACGAATGCTTGTTGAGGGGTCGGCGCAAGGCGAATTCAGGTCGCCTGCTGACTGGCGACAGTGTTCCTTCAAGGCGCCGCAACAATTACGGTGGCGTTTCTAACAAGGGCCCATGAATTTTCGGCATGCTGCATGTGTCCACGAAGGAGTTGAGGCTGTTTCAAGTGGATAAAAGGGATGCTGCCACCCTTGGTTCACTGATAGCCAAGCACATTCTTCCCGGGACGACGGTGTACAGCGACGAGTGGGCCGCGTACCAGTGCATACTCAGACTTGTGGATGCCAACGGAACACCGCTAAACTTGGACTGGCACACCGTGAACCACAGTGTCAACTTCGTTGATCCTACGACAGGCGCCAACACGCAAAGGATTGAAAGTCAATGGCAAAAGGCCAAGCGCCGTCTCGTGCGCAACAGCAACAAGACGACTACCTCACTTATGCCGTCTCACCTCGCTTGGCTTTGGTGGAGATCAATTACGCACGTCCCAACGTGAAAGACCCTTTTCTTCGATTAATGGAGGTAATTGCTCGCCGGTATCCAGTTTAATTGTGATTAGCACGTAGTGAGACATACTGTCATTTTATTCTTATGTTTATGTTGTCATTATGTTGTATTATTGTCATTATTATGTTTATTATGTCAATTTATTTTTATTGTTGTATACTAAACTCTTGAGCTGAGAAACAATACACAATCATTATTTGGAATTTTGGTAGTTTGTGCTTATTGTGGGTGGGGCCCTGTAAGCGACGGTGGCTCGTCGGCCGGGTCCCATTTACAGGTACGCGCAAGTCGCGCTTAATTCGCTCCACCTGCTTCGATAAAGCAGCCTTCCAGGCGTACATAGCTGTAGCATATCCGACGTCCCCCGATTAACCAGCCTTGGAACGCTTATTCATCACATGTATACACGAGTCAAAACGATATGTCTTGTGCTGACACAGCTAGGGGAAGCGTAGCGTCCCCCGTCGTAGCGCGCGGTCGACGCGACACAATCAGCTAAGAGAAAAAAAAAACAGAAAAGTAAGGGGGAGGGGGGCAGCGCATCACCTCCTGCGACTCTATTCATTTTTCCCCGTAATCCCTAATACTGAGACGCGATATCTTAATCGCACAGCTGCGCACACAGCAAGAGAACGCGCCTCTACTTCTGTAATGGGAGGTTCATTCCAATAGATAAAACGGTTTCTTAATTGCGCAGCAGCGCCGCGCTCGACTTCTGCTAGGCTCGGTTCATTCCGTTAATTGAAACGGAATTAAAACGGCTTCTTAGTTGCACGACAGCACCGCGCTCAACTTCTGCTAGGCTTGGTTCCTTCCGTTGATTAAAACGGCCAGCGTCGCTCATGCACTCGCGAAATACACCGCGGATAGCACCAAACTCTTACGGAGAAGCCACAACTACAGCAGAAAAATTTTCAACCAAGAAATGCACCACGGATAGCACCACTTTCTTACGAAGAAGCCACAACTACAGGAGAAAATTTGTCAGCTAAGAAATGCAGCGCGGATAGCACCAAACTCTTACGGAGAAGCCTCAACTACAGGAAAAAAATTTTCAGCTAAGAAATGCACCGCGGATAGCACCAAACTCTTACGGAGAAGCCACAACTACAAGAGAAAAATTTTCAGCCATGAAGTGCATTGCAGATAGCACCAAATTCTTGCGAAAAAGCTACAACTACAGGAGAAAACTTTTCCGCCGAATTCAGCGGCAGTCTCGCAACAACCACCCAAATGTCTGGCAACAGACTTATGCAACGCCAAAAGGAACCTTGACCGCACATGCATGAAACACCAGTGCGTCGGCGAAGTGTTCATACTATGGATGGAAACAACTTTATTGTAATGTTCTTACGAAGCCTGTGATCTCCGAAGGCAAGAGCTACTGCATTGCCGTCTGTTTTGTTAAGTGCGAACACGTACGGCCGTTCTCATCCGTTGCTACGTGAATGCTCCCGTGCTGTCACAGGCCGCGCGTGTTTTTGAGCAAAGCAGACAAGTAGTTAGATGGGCTAACGCCGTCGGCACTTGCCCTTGGGCATTGTTTATCAAGTGCTGATCGCCGAGAACATTGCGGTGACACGTCAGTATTTTTAAAGAAAGCGGCCTGCCGGTTACCTCGTCAGGTGATGGTACACTGAGCGACATAAAAAAAGTTGCCCGACACTACGTTGCAGTGCACCTTTCTGTCATCAAAGCTTTGATAAACCGTGGAAATCAACATTCCTGACATCTGTGCTGAAGAAACCAATGCAGCCAGCTGCATTCGAGTTTTTGTGTCTTTTTGCGTCTGGCCGATTAAGAGCACTAATTCGCAAAACACTTTATCATAATAAATATAGTCAATACTGCAAGAGTCATCGAAGATCCAATATTAAAGGGCCTGTGGACGGGACCACCACCAGCAGCAAGTCAGGCTGATGAGGAGGCGCAAATGTTGAAACAATACATGCGTGAACAAAAAAAAAAGAAAAAGTATTAAAAACAGCAATGGGACTTGAACCTCACCAGTTCACATGTTGCTTTATCTAACTACGCCACAGCTGCCGATCGGATTGAGATGACAAACAAGCCTGTTTTTTATTGTTGTCACGCTAAACCTAAAATAGCATTTTTGTTCACTTGTTTGTTTGGACGTAATTTTAACGGTTTTTATTGTTATGTCTAGACGTACTGCTAGACACTCCCGACTATCCAAACAAAGCGCCTAACCGGAAAATGCAACACGTCACTTCCGTGCGGCGCAGCAGCCACTTCTGTGTGGGGATGGCTGTGTGGAGAATCCGGTATTAGGCCCCCACTGCACGCACAATTTTTTACCTATTTGGTTGGATTTGTTTAGAGCAAAGAAAAAAAAATACTTTTCACGTGGGCTTTGAAACGCGTCACATCAAACAATCGTCGAACATGGTAGTATTATAGTGTCTAGAACATAGAGTTTCATACAAGGCAGAGACTGCTGCACCGCGCGGCGCATAAGCCAACGTTACTAGAGCCTACCACTTCTCAAACTCCTACGGCGGCTGCCGTAGATGCGTGGCCCGGTTGCGCGTTTACAAAGATGAGCGGTAAAGCCACCCAGAATGCACCGCGGGCCAGCGCTCTTGAAGGCTATGCATTTCCGCCGGCCTAACTGTGTCATCGCGCTGTCGCTCCCCGCACTTTCGTATAGTGTTGCAGCAGCCTAGCGGCCGCGTTTGCTGCCACCGGGTGGCACGAACCTTTTCGAGGCAAAACGGTTCGGTTCACCCAATAGCCGCTTAAAACCGGCTTGACTTGGCTGAAAACGTATGAATAGATGGCGACAGAATCGCCGTGTTGGACATTTTTTGGGGGACGTTTAGGTGGTGGGAACGAAAGGTCTGAGGTTCCTCACTAGCTTGTGAGGATCTTTACTGTGCTGTGGTTATTTATCCGTGGTCTTTGCTTGGCCGGGAGCCTCATGCATTCGCGAGAACCGCCTCTGCGCATGAATACGTGGTCTCGTTCTGTAATACTGTCTATAAGCAATGTGGTAATGACTTGCCCGATCATGAACACCGTGTGTTATGCTATTTGTGGATGTATGCCGTACGTGTATGTCTGGTAAGTGCGTGTGTAGCGTAAGGATCGATGTGTCGCTTCGGTGAAGTGTATGCTTGCGCCAAAACTTTCATTGAAGCTTCTTCTTGCGTAACTGCGTGAGACAGATACGAAATGCACAAGTTGGAAGCGATGGACTGTTACCAGGCGTTCACACGACGTTGTTTTCCAAGTGGCTTAAATATGTTGTCGCCGAATACGATAATCGGTTTTCTAAGCTATGTCTTTTTTTGTGGGTGTATACAAAGAAAAAAAAAGAAATAAGTTGAAGATATGCTGGGAGCACTATAAAAATTCGCTCAAAATTGCCACCTTAAGCGTCTTCTTAAAATTAAACAGTGCCGCAAGGCAGTCGTGCCTTGCGGTGAAGTGCATGCTGTGTATTGCGGTAAAGCATACATATTGCGCGCGCTCGTGTTTAAATTGAAAATGTAGCACTGGCATTGGGCCTCGTGTGTGCACCTAAATTGTACATGCGCTATCCTCTGCCTCATCAGTGACGATGCGGCAGTCAGTATCGTCCTCATCTTCAGCTTGTGTAACAAGCACAGAACAATTTACCTAGTAAAATATATTTTGTGGCAGGCAATTCGCAAGGCATTCAGATGTTAGTTCATTGCAGGATTAATTCAAGATTGTTAAATGGCACCTTCAAATAAACGAAACATGCATATGAGAGGCTTCAGTCGTACTTCAAAATTTGTGCCATGCCTCAAATTGAAAATGATTATAAAGGAAATATATGCTAAGGCTGGGTGTAGATTACCATTCACAATTCAATTACCATTCATATTTTAGAAACTTAGAAAATTTGTAGCTCATGTTTTCCTATCGAATAAGCACAAAAATAACTGTTGAAGAATGGTCTACAATTACTCACACAGTTTGCAAGAAACAGATCTTTGAAACGTATGTCGTGCCAGAACTAAGTGCAAGGTGGTTAGAGGAAACTGGTTATGACCCGACATAATAGCGCATGTTCGAACGTTTTACATGGGCTGCTTGTTGGCAAAATGGGGTGGGAATTAGGTAAGTGCCTGCAGGGATCTGCACCAAGAGACGAAACCTGCTACATCTTTTTCATAAATTTCATTATTTGTGTCAAGCATACGTGCACTCTTCGTTGTTGTGTTCTCTCAGGGAGCAAGTATATGGCATACGCTTGAAATCCATACGTTACCCCTGCGATTTGAAGATGTTATCACAGTGGACATGAACGTGCAATGTAGTTGAAAACGTTGCTGGGCACCAACTTTCTTAACAATCTGAACCCGCTTATACTACAAAAGTTACCACGTGACTTCAGCCAAATAGTTTCTAACTGTTGTGGTTACTGTCAGATAAAAGTAATAATGAGCTAGTTGTGCTTGGACAACAGTCTTGCTTTACTGTACTAAATTACTGTATACAGTAATTTAGTACCTGCATATAGAACTGACCACTTAGTTATTTTTTTTTATTTGTGGTCCTATTTGTTACAGTTTACTTTCAAAATATTTCATACAAGGTGGTTGAGTTTTAAGTCCATACAGTGGCCAAATTTTATCAGCAGTACCGCATGCTGTACAATCACTTTTACTTCTCCTAGAAAGCATGGTGTTCCACTATTCCGGTATGTCTCGGCTGGGCTTCTCGAGCTCGACGACTGTACATGTCAAACAGTTTGCCAAGTGTAACTACTTACTCCCCCATAACTCTAAATTTTGTCGAGCCATAATAAATAATTGGCAGTAAGAACCAGTTACAAAACCCTTTTTTTATGAAGTGCTCTTTAATCAGGGACCTAACAATTCTGTACATAAACGATGACAGCAACCACTTCTCCACAGATTGAACGATTAGGTTGTACTCATAAAAGCATTAATATAATCAGACTCTTTTTTTTTTTTAGAAAGTAAATACAATGCATAAATAGTCTTACCAGTCTGTGATTCAATATTGTAGCTAAACTATCGTTGAAAGCCAGAGTCATTTACAAATGCCATGTGAATTCCCGGAAAGCACTAGGTAGCTTTATATAAATTGGGGATGTCTGCAAAAAAGCAAAAAGCCTACGTTTATGTTGAGCAGAAGTCCAAGTGAACATGCATGCATATGTTCATGAACTAGTTCCCTGTAACATGTGGTGCAACAGCTCTAGCTTAAAAGCTTCAGGCAGCTTTTATGCTGCTCCAAAAAGATTTTAGTTGTACCACAAGCTCCGGATATGCCTTTCATGAGTCACGTCACTGTGCCTGTTCACTGTTTAAAAAACAGGTTTGAAGGGGATGGTAAAAATTTTTTTTGAAGGGGTGAGTAGCAGAGAGCATTAATTTATTAAAGTCTTCAATTTTATTATGTTAGCTCTGAGGCTTGCAGGTATGTTAAATCAGCATGGTCATATAAGTAACACCTCATAGGTCAATAATTTTTGGGTTGACAGCAAGGTATAAAGAGACAGGATTATGAAAATTGCAGAAGTAGAAGTAATGAAGTTGTCGAGAAGACTTTGTTAACAGTACATTTACAGGCTTCATGCACAATTTGCTTTCCAGCAGGGTGAATTTACTTTTGCTGATGCTTCCGATGGCGTCATTGCACTTCATAAGCACTGGTTTTATGCACTGCACGTGACGATCTTGTTTTTTCAAGGTTCGTGTACTGATTAAAAAGTATAGGATCAAGAAACTTACATGCTGTCTTAAGGCATAATCATGCTCACCATAGAGGTAATTGGTGACATTTTAGTGAGTTGTATGTGGAAGGTCTGTGTACATAACATCATAGTAATCTTGCAATGCTGTAGCTTTATTTGTGTAACGAGTGAAGCTTCTTTTCCTGTTAAAAATTTCTGCCAAGCAAACAAGTTCCAACAGTAGGATTTGCCCTTGGGTAAAGCAGGTGGTAAGAGTGAGCTTATTCAGAAGCCCTTCAAGAGTACCCACTGAAGGAATTAGTACCTATAGGGCAAAAATTCCAGTGCACCAAGAAGGGCAAGGGAGGACGGTGCAGGTTAACATTTCAGGAGGGCATCTTCTGGACATCATCCTTCTCTAGCCACAAGCTTGTATGGCCAATGTTTAGCAGACTCCTACTAACATAAACTAGGTATAAATGTTGCTTCTCTATTGCAAGATGACACACCATATACCTTTTGAGAGTCTCCTCACCACAAGCTCTTACATTAGCCTAAAAATATTTTTTTTCTACGGTGCCCTTTTTTTGTCCTAAACAGTTGTCTGAAGCAACAATATGCATATTGTGACAGTCTAGCTGGTGACCGCAGAGATGGCTCCCGCCATCACGATGTATACTCCACTCAAAATGTAAGACACTGCAAAATCCTAGTCCGGTGTGCGTGCATACGACCTTGAACATGCAAGCAGTGACCACTTCTCTTGTGTTCTCTGCACTGGCGCATGCTTGTTGCACACCTGTTCAAGATTGTGACAGTGAAATTAGTTCTGGCAATGCTGTCTCAGAGGTAAGACTGTGTACGCCCTTAGGAACACCATGGTGGAGCGAGCAGAGATTCATATCAAATGTAGTAACAAACTGGCAACACCATGGGTGATACAAGCACACTTGCATTAATTTATTACATTTTTATTGAGTCAGACATCACACAGCTAAGCCTAGTTGTGGTCTCTTTTCATTATTGTCTACATAGTTTTTCCGTTGGTCACAGCACGGGAAGAAAATTTCTCTGTGGGAGCACCACATTTTAAGCTTGCATGACTCCAATGAAGCACTGCGCGAACAGATATATTGAAAATGTCAATACTTCGGGTCCTATAAATGGTGAACTGGTTTGTCACATTCAGCCGGTGATCCTGCAGGAGCGTTAGCATATACTCTAAGGTCATTTTGCATCAACAATGCCACATACAGTAGTTTAACAATAGTTGTTAATGGGCAAGATGATGCATAGCTTCAGGAGGAGGAGGAATAAATGAGGAAGGACAGGGAGGTTAGCCAGTTGCATAGCTCCCTGCATAGCTTCAGGGAGCTAATTAAGCTAAGGGGGCAAATTATAGACGCCTAAGCACAACTGGAAAAATGAAAAAGCACAGAAAAAAAGTATCGGTCGCAGCTGAACTACAGAAAATATTTACACTGCAACACACATTTGCATTGTCTAGAATTTTCCCTAATAATGTTATACCAACCTGCCTAGCAGCAAGTACTTCTAAGGTAATAAAGTGCAGAATGACACTTGCATAAGACAGGGAACAGGACGCGAGTTAACTGCCATCTATCTTTGTTTGTGCAGGGTGTCTACCAACCTGGGAAAGTCGGGGAATTGGGGCCTTGCTGGAAAAGTGTAGAAACTTTGGTGAAACCTGGCTAATTCATGGAAACTGGCGGCAGTTTGTGCCACCATCACAAAAATAAGCATTACCCTTGATCAATACTCAAAAAGTCACTCCTTCGACTGCAACTACAGTGAACAGCTAGAAGAGGCCTAAAAAAAGGCAATGCATAACTGTTTCTTCTTAGTGTACAAACAAAAGGATACACCGACCAAAATAACACAAAGTTTACTGATGTTTGGGCACCTGATATTGTTCTGAATGACAGCCATAAGAAAGGTACATCGTATTTAAGTATGACTAGGTGCGTGATGTAAGCACCAAAAGTATATGGTCAGCGTTCCATAAATCTTATTGAGTATATGTGCAGCTGTGTGAATGTGCAGGGATTCCAGGTGCTGGCATGATGCAAGCTTGATTTCTTCGACCAGAACACGGTTGCTTGACCAGTCAATTTGAAAGCCTGTATATTCCGCATGTTCAGCGAGGGCATCCAAGGCCACCCATGATTTGGTGACTTCATTTTGAACTGTTGTGTTGTTTAACTCTTTCATTGAAATCACAGGTCTCATAGACTGACATGTTGTCACACTCGTGGCAGACTACAGTGTAAAGAAGACTACAGAAAGTTCGCTCGGCAGCTTATTCTTCCCATTGACTAAAGCATTCCTTAGCTTCCATGTTGGTACATGCACTATTTTGATGTATGTTCCTTCTACATATCACATATCATATCTGACTTTCCAAGCACAGCATTTCTCACATCGGTAAATTTGTGCATATTTGTCGTGGCCACAAATTCGGCTTGGCTTGAAGGCCTTTTAGTTTGGTGCTTATGTTAGAACTGCCATCACAAGAGGTTAGCTGGGCTATGTTTTTCCTTGTATAATATTATTGCTATTATTATTATTATTGGCGATGCAGCTGCAAACGTCCTCCGCTATGCACTTATTGCAGATATTTCAAGAGTAGCACACTCTCTTCTAATTCATTTCCTTGAGATGGTGTTATTAAATCCATGAGTATTTTTTATCATTATGTTCATAGAAAAGTACGTAAATGAAGGTAGCATGAAGGTAACCGAAACACGCAACTTAGCTTCACAAAAAAGCCTACTGGCTTTTTCAGCTTGCCTTTGTTGTACATAGCCTGGTCACTCCTCTCAACGGTGTTCATAGCTGTCTGAGACGCATCTGGAAGCTAGTTGCATGTTTTGGTTGCTGACAAGGAAGGCTTCTTTTCAACTCTAGATGGCTCTATGTATAATGATTAAGGTAGCCACTGGTTTGGAAAAAAGCTGAATAAATCATTTTCTGAGCAACTGCAGCCAATTCAATTTATGTGGATGGACATGCATCTTCACTTTCACATGCAAAGTCTGGTATTCCCCAGGGATCAATCATGGGACCCAGTTTTTGTTTCTCATTTACATCAACGACATTGGACATGGTTTGTCATCTACTATCAAATTTATTTACATACAACTACATCATTTATAGAAAAATTGACAGTAACCAAGCTAACGAGTCATTATAATTGGACCCTAATAAACTCGCATTTTGTGTCACCATGGCAAATTAACACTTCCAAAACGAAGGCCATGACGTTTACAAGAGCACATAAAACAGAAATGAGTCAATATGAAATTCAAGCTCTTCCCCATTGAAAAGTATCCCTATTTAAATATCTTGGAATTCATTTATCTTCTGACCTGCCTTAGAATAAGCGCATCGATATCATAACTAGTGAGGTGTCAAAAGCACTTGGATTATTTAAAAGAAACCTTTCCTTGGTGAACTATACCTCTAAAATGCTAGCGTACACTACACTTGTCCGTTGAAAGATGGAATATGCATCCATCATCTGGAACCCACATCAATCATATCTCATTGATTAACTAGAATCAATACAAATGAAGCAGCAAGATTTATCACCAAGTAGTATTCTCGCAACTGCAGCACTACAGATATTACACACTCACTTTTCATTACCCCTTCTTGAAACACGCAGACTGTCGTTGCTGTTGTTGCATTTTCATAGATTTCATCGTAGTAAATCTGCCTTCGTAAAGCTTGCACAAACACACCTCATAATATTTTGAAACATATTGACAACCAATTCAAAATACAGCCTTTTTTTGGTACACACAATTATGTATCAACACTCACATTACTTCGAAGCACACATCACTGGAACACACTGCCGAGCGAACATCGTTTGATTCATTTGATCATGCCACCTTTGTGAAACCAATTCAATATTTCTTTGACATATGAACTTACCTATCGTGTGAGTTTGTAAGTGCATGTATGTGCTTATTTTTACTTCTTCTTCATCTGTAAATATATTTTCTCCTTAAAGATGATAGTCTTGCTTGGGATATTCCAACGCAAAAATTTGGTCTGTCTGTCAGCAAAAAAGGCTCAAGTACGACCACATCCACAGCATCCACCAGTATGCTCAAGTTTCTACATTCATACTTGTACGATTGTCAATAAAAAGCAAATATTGAGCATATTGGAGGCACAATATGAACACATCAATATTGTGCACTGTGTTTATTTAACTAGAAAAGTAATAAATAAGGAATTCTAAGCACTGGCAGCTGACAATGCCGACGCTTCGCATGGAAAGGCGAGTCTCCTACGCTTTCTAAGACGATACTGTGCTGCTACTTGTCTTGAAATCTACAAGTATGGCCTCCAAGATTGCACGCATGGCTGCGTGCTGCGTGCTCGCTTATAACAAAAGGCCTCCTTTCGTTTCTGAAATTACCGCCAGATGGCACTCATGTCTCCCGCAACACCTTCAGGATCCCAT